>CM050212.1:1375000-1377500 GCA_027475355.1 Coilia nasus
CGAAATGACCGCGCATCACACGAGCCTCTCCATCCGTCTCTGTCTCATCTGCATGGCGGAGGCGAACGAGGGATGAGGCGATGGATGGATGGATGGAGGGATGGCAGGGAGGAGTGCAGTCCAGGGGAGAAAGGTCAGTGCATTGAAGGAGTCCATCATTCGCGGATGACAGAGCCCTCTCCTGAGTGAGTCCTAGAGGAAGATGATGTTGAGGAGCGAATGGCAGTGGATGAAGGGCTGATGGAGTGTGTGTGTGTGTGTGTGTGTGTGTGTGTGTGTGTGTGTGTGTGTTGGCAAGGGGCGGCGGTGAAGGGTTGATACACACACATATTCACACACACACTTCATAACTCATGGCCATAATCTCAGAGAAAAAAATACAAACTCAATTGGCCAACAAACTGAAACATTTTTGGCATTCTGTGCAACTCTTATATGACGGCACAGACACTCAAAGGCACTCTATAAGTTCTATGAGTGTGCTCCTCTCTTCTCCTCTCTTTCCCTTCCCCTCCTTTCCCTCTACTATCCTTTCATCTCCTCTCTTCTTCTCTCCCCTCCTCTCCTTCCCTCTCATCCTATTCTCTCCTCTCCTCTCCTTCTCTCTCCTCTCCTTCCCTCTCCTCTCCTCTCTTCACCTCTCATCCCCTCTCCTCTGTTTGGCTGGCTGAGGTAAACAGCTTTTAATAGCAGCAGAGAGGGTGCAGGCTGAGCGGACAGGGCTGTGCTGCTGGCCCATCTGTCTGGGCCATTGTGTTGGGTTCCTCTGCTCAGGAGCGTCCAGGGGTGACAGCTGATATATGTGCACAACAAAGTGCTCTGGCCAGCTCCAGGGAGGCTTCTGCACCAGCCTGGGCTCCGTGTGTCGCTTCAGTTTTTCCCTCATTTTTTATTTTTTGCAATTTTTTTCTTCACATCTTTCTTCCTTTCTTTGTGCATGTTAGTGTGTGTGTGTGTGTGTGTGTGTGTGTGTGTGTGTGTGTGTGTGTGTGTGTATAGACCTGTCTATGCATGTGTGTGTGTGTGTGTGTGTGTGTGTGTGTATAGGCCTGTCTATGCATGTGTGTGTGTGTGTGTGTGTGTGTGTGTGTGTGTGTGTGTGTGTGTGTGGAATATTCCATCAGAACACGGTAGGGCCGGCGCACTCGACAGTGGCTTGGGGCCAGCTGCCAGCGGGCTGCTCCATCAAACGCGCGGCGGCTGCTTGTTTTGTTGCGGCGGCGGTCCCTGTCCTTTGAAAGGTTAGCGAAAGCGCTGCCAACATTTTCACCGGAGGCAGGAGAACACATTGCAAAAGACACGAGAAGAATCTCAGAAGGGAAAAAATACCACACTTCCAAAATACCATACTTCACGTTCCTGAACAATCCCAACCTTCTGTTTGTTTTCTCTGCAAATCATTGGTCAAGAATAACAGCTATCATTTATCATTCAATTTATTTCATTTATTTTGGAAACACATACAGTATGTGTATGTGTACAGTAGGTTATAGCTAAACTGTATTATTATTGTATTCTTGTGTTTTTATATTATGAAAAACAGAGAGGAGGGAGAGAAAGGGCATTTATAATAGTGTATTCTCCTATACGTCCTGCACATACTTGCTGATACATCCTGACAGTAAAAATCTTTAAATCTTAAATTTTAGACTGTACATATTATCAAACTGCTTGCTTACAAGTGATGTTGAGGCATGGCTTTGGCATGGCCACTCCTAGCGTGGTTGTATTTGAAGAGGGCCCAAACACGAGGGGGGGGAGAGAGGAGGGCATTAGATACATGTTGGCCATCAAACAGAGGAAGCAGCCCAGCGGCCTGTTTTTACAGGGCAGCGAGGGCAGCAAGGGCGCTCATTCATATTGTTTAGCCGGCCGCGCTCGGCACCGCCCCTCGCTTCAAACGCAGAATGAGGAGGGAGGGGTTAAAAAGGATGAAAAATGCCGCAAACCAGTTAGCAGGAATCCACCCGCCGGTCGTGGCATTTAAAAAAAAATGGTGGTTACCACCATAAAATAAGCCTTTGGGATGAGCACTACATGTGCATAAAATTATGTAGTATGAAATGATATTTTTTGATATTATATAATTGCAGTAAATGCAATTCATTACAATGCTTATATTTTGTCTTGATATATTTTCTTTAAAACCTTACATGACTGAATTGAATTTGGGTCTGTCTTCGATGTTGATAAGGCTCTACCTCACCTCTACATTATTCCATATGTCAACATTATGCAAAAACAATAGTGTCGTAATAAAGCAAATAGAATTTTAAAGACAAAGATTTTGTTAAAGACAAAACGTATGTGTTCCTGAGAGGGATTTCACATTCAGGAATCCGAAAAAAAGCCTGGGGTTCTGTGATGCCTTGGCCTCCCCTCTGCTGCTCCCCAGTTTGAGACAAGCCAGGCTCTCCTGGCTAATCACACTGTAATAAGACAGAATATTGAAAGCAGGAGTGTGCGGACCGGATCCTTTTTCCTCCTGCTTGCTCTCTCT
>CM050212.1:1385000-1392500 GCA_027475355.1 Coilia nasus
TCAGGGCCATGCGGAAAATTACAGCCGCGATTCGCAGCTCTCATCTAACACCCTTAAAGGCAAACCAGAGAATTGCACAGGTAGACCACACAACGTTTCATCATGGACTTTTTGCCTGTGATCACATTAAGCAAGCGCACTATGAAATCATTCTCTGGCATTCCTGAAAACAGCAGTCTCATTGTAATCATTTCTCATAATGAATTCTCATTATAGCGTCTGTCTGCCCCGAACTGCATTTCCCAGGCCGCACTGGGCCTTGAGATTATAAAACAGGCATGTGCATGCTGTTAGCACACCTGGGCTGACGTCTGGCTTTGCCTTCTGTGAGGCATGTGTTCAACTTCAGGTAGGCCCCGAGCACCTTTCAATTTCTCATTTAGAATCTGTGCTCAGGGTGTATAGGTTATTTGTGTGTGTGTGAATGTGTATGTGTGTGCACGTGTGTATGTGTGTGTGCGTGTGTGTGTGTGTGTGTGTGTGTGTGTGCACGCGGGCAGGCGTACTGTCTTTCTCCCTCCTACAGCATTGTAAAAAATCATCACGCCCTTTTATGAACAACGTCTGCTCTGCGCTGATAATAAAAAATACATATCCTCCAGGGAGGCAGTGCTAGCACACGGAGATCAATGCGCAGATCAATACCAGCGCCTACAGCCACGCAAACCTCTAAACACTCTCGGCCCCAGGACTGCCGCCTAAGTGGGAAAATTAATTTAGGGCACGCAATTAAGAAGTAGAAGAACATTTCTACACACACGTGTCCGAGGCAGAATAAAGACGAGAAAAAAGAAATGAAAAGATTAGGGAAATGAGGTGAAGACGCTTTTGCAGTGAACACAGATATCTATCGGTGTGAAACACGGGAGATGCACTGACTGACTGAGTGGTGGGAGAGCTGTCGGACGGGGCTAAATTGTCAGATATGGGTGCTGGGGATTTTTCCTCCACCATCTGCCTTTTTTCTTCATTTCTCTTTCTTTTGGCGTACCATGAGCATTGTTAAGTGTGGTGGATAACATGCCGTAACGAGGGCATCGCAGCTGGAACTACTTTTAATAAGTAGCTGCAACTGATTTTAATAAGTAGCTGCATTTGTTTTGATGTGATCTAATGAACAGATTAATGGAATCTCCTTCTGGGCTTCCTAATGAAGAGAGTGGGCTGCATTGTTAAGAGAGTGGACTGCATTATGTATTCACACCAGAAAAAAGAAAAATAGACAGAAAGAAAGACAGAAAGACAAAGAAATGAGAAGGAAAAGCAAATACTGACGCGTTCCTTCTTGCCGGTTGACATTAACATAAAAAACACCAGCGCGGCACATGACAGGCTACACACACACTACAACACACACACACACACACACACACACACACACACACTACAGGTGGGGATTGAAGTCAAAATCAATGGGGGAGTACTCACACAGAGAGAGCTCTGGGGCTGCTGCCACACGCACGCACACACACACACACACGCACACACACACACACACACACACACGCACACACACACACACACATATGATGGAGCAGGGGAGAGAAGAGAGAGAGAGAGAGAGAGAGAATGAGGGCGAGAGAGAGAGAGGGGGGCAGAGCAGTAGACTCATACAAAATATGCATGGGTAGGATCAGACATGCTGTATACAAATATGCTGTATGCTGTATACAAATAAATATACATGCCCCCCTGCCCCCAAACCCCCTTGTGCATGGGATATGAGCGCACACACACACACACACACACACGCGCGCGCGCACGCACACACACACGGTCACGTGCCCTAGACTTGCTCTAGAAAAATGGGGTTGAGTTCATTCACCCGAGTCGGCTTTGCGGGAGCGAGATGATGCACCTGAGCAAATCTTTCCCTGCTGGTGGCAGGGCACAGCGAACATTTCGCTTTCATTTGGTAAACACACAGCGCTGCAGAGCATCCCCTCAGAGCCATGAACCGTAAACAGCCTCTTATGCACATAGAACAACAGTCATTTCAAATGATACGCTTCACACTAGCGACCTATCCGAACATGTCACCACCAACACGCAGGCTCCTCGTCAAACTGCAGTCATTTTACGTGGACTGAGAACCGTGACATGATTTAAACAACCTAAAAACCATCCCAAAAGCCTCACAGCGGGGAGTGTTGTTGTCACAGCGGAGGTAGGGCAGTCTTTGTGCTGTTTGTCTCCATGAGGCTGGAGGGCTAACACGTGTGATGTAGGTGGAGGCAGAGGTCCCCTGTTTTAGGCCCACACACACACAGCAGAGGAGAGGTCCCCTGTTTTAGGCCCACACACACACACACACAGAGCAGAGGAGAGGTCCCCTGTTTTAGGCCCACACACACACACACACACAGAGCAGAGGAGAGGTCCCCTGTTTTAGGCCCACACACACACAGCAGAGGAGAGGTCCCCTGTTTTAGGCCCACACACACACACACACAGCAGAGGAGAGGTCCCCTGTTTTAGGCCTACACACACACACACAGAGCAGAGGAGAGGTCCCCTGTTTTAGGCCCACACACACACAGCAGAGGAGAGGTCCCCTGTTTTAGGCCCACACACACACACACACAGCAGAGGAGAGGTCCCCTGTTTTAGGCCCACACACACATACACACACACACACAGAGGAGAGGTCCCCTGTTTCGGGCAGGTGCCATTGCAGCCCTAGCCAGACTAGCACCACCTAGTGCCTCTGCTCAATTTCATTTACCTGCAGCAACTGTGTCAGAGAGCATGAACAGAGGTTTTGGTTCATTTACCATTACATTACACTTAGCTGACGCTCTTATCCAGAGCAACTTACAGTTATTTACAGGGTTTCAGTTACAGTCCCTGGAGCAGTGGGGTCAGATGCCTTGCTCAAGGGCATTTTAGCCATGGGTAGGGCGGGATTTAAACTGGCGACTCTCCGAGCCCAAGACCAACTCCCTAACCACTAGACCACAACTGCCCCATTTACCTTCAGCAACTGCATCAGGAAGCATGAGCATATGTTTCGGTTTGCTCCATCTCTGAATGTAGACGCGCAAATCTGCAAATAGAGGCAGGATTGAAAACAATGACGTTGAACTCAAGTGTTCAAGCTGGAGTTTCTAGTGTAGTTTGAGCAGCACTTATCAAAGCTGGTGAGATGGATATAGACAAATCTATACATTTTGTTTTGGTGACTATTTGGGGATTTAAACCCAGAACAAGAAGAATGCTTGAGGAACTTCATCGAGGTGAAAGACGTTATTGGCCATCAGTAGCTTCACAACCAAGCAGCAGCGATTGGTTGAAGTAGGAAGTGTCCGCCCATCGTGGAGCGAACGAATGCCAATGCACATATTTCAGACACTTTGCACAAAGTGAAAGGATGTGGCTAATGCATCATGCTATCACAGGCCAGCCTGGTGCAGCCTTCTGCTCCTGGGGGGCAGTAAGCATGCTGGGACTCTGAGCAGGTGGCCAACAGCGGCTCTGCCTCACACACACACCCACAAATACACACCCCCCCCCACAAATACACACACAGAAACACACACACACATGCACACACCCACAGAGACAAACACACACACATACACACACACAAGCAGAGGTTGTACACAGACACACAAGTACACACCCACAGAGTTGACTCCCATAATCCCCCCCCATGTGGGTAGCACATAGTTGCTCCTAGCCAGTGTAAATCTGCTCTTATTTTAGCCCCACAGACAGGGTGCGTGCTGATAGTGGTGTGGTAGTGGTGGTGTGGTGTGGTAGTGATGTAGTGGTAGTGATGGTGGTGTGGTGGTGGTGGTGTGGTGGTGTGGTGGTGGTGTGGTGGTGTGATGGTGTGGTGGTGGTGGTGTGGTGGTGGTGTGGTGGTGGTGTAGTGGTAGTGATGGTGTGGTGTAGTGGTGTGGTGGTGTGGTGTAGTGGTGGTGTGGTGTGGTGTGGTGGTAGTAGGGGTGGTGATGTGGTGATGTGGTGGTGGTGTAGTGGTAGTGATGGTGTAGTGCTGGTGTGGTGGTGATGGTGTGGTGGTGGTGGTGGTGTGGTGGTGGTGTGGTGTAGTGCTGGTGTGGTTGTGGTGGTGTGGTGGTGGTGTGGTGTAGTGCTGGTGTGGGTGTGGTGGTGTGGTGGTGGCGTGGTGGGTGTGGTGGTGTGGTGTAGTGCTGGTGTGGTTGTGGTGGTGTGGTGGTGGTGTGGTGGTGGTGTGGTGGTGGTGTGGTGTGGTGGTGGTGGTGTGCTGGTGTGGTGGTGTGGTGTGGTAGTGATGGTGTGGTTGTGTGGTTGTGGTGGTGTGGTGTAGTGCTGGTGTGGTGCTGGGGTGGTGGTGTGGTGTGCTGGTGTGGTGGTGTGGTGGTTGTGGTAGTGATGGTGTGGTGGTGGTGTGGTGGTGGTGATGGTGATGGTGTGGTAGTGATGGTGTGGTGGTAGTGATGGTGTGGTGGTGGTGGTGTAGTGGTAGTGATGGTGTGGTGGTAGTGATGGTGTGGTGGTGGTGTAGTGGTAGTGATAGTGTGGTGGTGTGGTGATGGTGATGGTGTGGTGGTGGTGTGGTGGTGGTGATGGTGATGGTGTGGTGGTGGTGGTGTAGTGGTAGTGATAGTGTGGTGGTGTGGTGATGGTGATGGTGTGGTGGTGGTGATGGTGATGGTGATGGTGTGGTGGTTGTGGTGTGGCGTGGTTGTGCTGGTGTGGTGGTTGTGGTGTGCTGGTGTGGTGGTGTGCTGTGCTGGTGTGGTGGTGTGGTGGTTGTGGTGTGGTAGTGTGATTGTGGTGGTTTGATAGTGCTTGTGTGGTGGTGGTAAGGTGGTGGCATGTCGGCCCGGTAGCCAACTTATACACTTAGCCAACAAACCAGTACCGGGCCTGGCTCTAGGTCCTGTGCCTAATCTTAATCTTCCTAATCCTAATCTTTACAGGTCAATAAAACAGACGGGTGTCCAGGCAAAGTCCACCGCCATCAGACAAAACCTTCTCAGAGGCATCAACAAGGCAGTCAACCAGTCAAAAAAAAAGAAAATCAAACACTGCCGAAATACCATTCTTCCACTCCCTGTCTGCGCGACTGGATTCTAAGGTCAGCATTCAAATTACAAAAACATGTCATCTTCTCGTTAAGGCTGACCTGAGATCAGCTTGTGCGTTTTCCTGGCGGTGGCTCAGATAGAGACTGTGTGGACAAATAGGATATGATATGCCGAGCACCTCCGTCAGCAGCAAGCAGGCGTGCTAGAAGGCGAGCGTACAAGAGTGAAGAAAAACGCGAGTCCCATTTGTCATCGTGATTGCACAGCATACCAGCACACAAAGTGCACACCATGCAAATGACCCTCTGCATTTAACCCATCACACGTGTGAGCAGGGGGCAGCCATGACAACGGCACCCAGAGAGCCATGCAGTGAAGACGGTGCCATGCTCAGGGCAGCTCAGTGTGTGTGTGTGTGTGTGTGTGGGGGGGGGGGGGGGGACGGTGCCATGCTCAGGGCAGCTCAGTGTGTGTGTGTGTGGGGGGGGGGGGGACGGTGCCATGCTCAGGGCAGCTCAGTGTGTGTGTGTGTGTGTGGGGACGGTGCCATGCTCAGGGCACCTCAGTCATGGGGGAGGATGGAGGAGAGAGCTGGTCATTCGCTGCCCCCATCCACCTGTCTGTGTGTGGAATCAAATCCGTGACCCTGTGGCTGCAAGTCCAACTCCTTACCTGCTAGCCCATGGCTGACCCTGACGGACGCGCTAGGAGGCAGCGAGCTAGCAGGGGTGTTGTAGGAGGCAGGCCTGCCAGCTGGCGAGCATGGGGGGGTTTGGGAGCAGCCCGAGCCTGCCGGTGTCTGCTGTCTGAGCTGCAGTGTGGTGCCTGCTGAGGGGTCCTGATTGGCTCCTTAGGGCAAGGGGATGGGGGCTGTCCTGACGGATGCCTGATCAATAATGCTAAAGAATGGAGATTGATCAGTTCCCACGGCGATGGCATTAACAGTCTCCCGAGTCTGACCTTTGACCTGGACTGCATAACGCATTCATGGAGACACGCGCCCCTGCACTCACCCATCACACACATACAGTATGCCTGTACACACACACACACACACACACACACACACACACACACACAATCTAACTCACATGCTACCAAAACAATAACACACAAAAGCAGAGGTACAGGTGTTGTTTTCCGACAACACAGACTACACATTTGTTAATACACACACACCCACAAAGGCACACACACACCCACAAAGGCACACATACACACATACACATACACGCACCCAAATACACACACACAAATACACACACACACTCACACACACACACACACACACACAAATACACACACACACATATATATACACACACACAGCCTGCAGTCTGCAGCAGCCCAGTGCTTATGCCAGTGGGAAAAACAAGAGGTGGTTGTAAGCCCTGCACATGTTAAAGGATTTCCTATGCTGACCCAAGCGTCTGAGGTGTCATCCTGGCCATCCAGCAGCCCAGACTCTACACAGCCCTCTCCAGACATGACCTTGCTCATTAGGCCTCTCTCCCTCCCTCTCTCTTTCCCTCCCTCTCCCTCTTTCTTTCTCACTTTCCCCTCCTCCCTTTCTCTTTCCCTCTCTTTTTCCGTCTCTTTCTCTCTCCCTCTCTCTCCCTCCCTCTCTCTCGCTCTCTCCCTTCCTTTCGCACTCTATCTCTTGCTCTCTCTCTCTCCATCTCCCTCTCCCCTTCTCTCTCTCTTTCTCTCCCTCTCTCTCTCTCTCCATGTGTCTCTGTCTCCCTGTCTCTCTCCCTATCTCTCTCTCTCCTTCTGTCTTTCTCTCTCTCTCTCTCTCTCTCTCTCTCACACACACACACACACACACACACACACACACACACACAAACTTCTCTGACAACAGAAAGGACTGTTTTCTTTTAGGAGTGATCAGACCTCTGTCTGCTCAGAAGTGAGCATGCTTCCCCGTCCAAGGTCACACCAGAAAGAAACATTCTCTCTCTCTCTCTCTCTCTCTCTTCCTTTCCCCCCATCTCCTCTCTCTCTCTCTCTCTCCCCATCTCTCTCTGTCTCTCTCTTTATTCTCTTTGTTTTTCTTGACATGGTAATAGAGCCTATTATCGCATTTGTTCCTCGGCTTAGTTGCCTGAGCAAACACAGGGTTCTGACCAGTGGCAATTTCTGAGAGAGTAAATCCTTTTCGGCGCTCCACCATGTAACGGCTTTAATTCCCCCCCCGCCTCCATTATTTCATTTGCTGTTGTGCGCCCCTTAATGTAATCAAATGAGATTCGTGGCGCTCACAGATTACAGTCCATAGTCAAGGGCTGTAATTAACTCGGCCCAGTCCAGAGAATGTCAGGTCTGCTAATAGGCGGTGCTTATAAAATATGGAGGTCCCAAAGCTTGGGATAACCCTCCTGAGCACTGAGGAAGGGAGCAGAGGAAAACAGGACTAGCCGGAGCGATGAAATGAGGTTATGAGAAAGGAAAAAGAAAAAAAAAAAAAAACGCAGACTTC
>CM050212.1:1397500-1452500 GCA_027475355.1 Coilia nasus
GCCTGCGAGATGTCTGTCTGGATGAGTGTATCAGCTCTGGGGCCACTGGTGCCTAACGACGGGCTGGGCCGTCAGTTCTGGGGCCACTGGTGCCTCGCCATGGGCCGGCCCGTCAGCCTTTTATCCCTCTATCAAAGCAACAAGTGGATGAACAGACTCCCAGAAACACTAAAAAACCTCCCCTCCCTGGTGTGTCTGCCTCTCTCGGCGGAGATTTCGGACCCTAAATCTTTCCTTTTAACAAGTGCGCGGGCTTCCTTCCTCCGGCCTGCCAACTCCCCCGGGTGGTAAGCTGGAGGGATTGGGGAATCTGTTGAGGGGTGGGGGTGGGGGTGGGGGGTTTGGGATGAGGTGGGGGGGGGGGGCAGTAGCTACACATGTCTCTTATGCACAGACTGTGTGTCTGTCTTCTGGGTTTGTAGGGCTGACTTACAGTAAACAACAGTCAGAGAGAGCGATAAAGTGAGAGAGAGATTAAGAGAGAGTGAGAGAGAGAAATAAATACAGAGAGGCAGAGGACTGGAGAGAGGGAGAAAGAGAGAGAGACAGACAGACAGACAGAAACAGAGGAATGGACAAAGGAGAAAAAAAAGAGAGAGAGAAACAGAGAGAGAGAGGAATGGACAGAGGAGGAAAAGAGAGAGAGAGACAGAAACAGAGAGAGAGAGGAATGGACAGAGGAGGAAAAGAGAGAGAGAGACAGAAACAGAGAGAGAGAGGAATGGACAGAGGAGAGAGAGAGAGACAGAAACAGAGAGAGAGAGGAATGGACAGAGGAGGAAAAGAGAACGAGAGAGACAGACAGAAACAGAGAGAGAGAGAGGAATGGACAGAGGAAAAAAGAGTGAGAGGGACAGATGGAAGCAGAGAGAGAGAAAGGAGAGAGAGAGACAGACAAAGAGAGAGAGAGAGGGAGCAGCATGGAGCCCCCCATGACAGGAATGGCGTGCAGGACAAGAGGCCAGTGAACAAGGGGTGCTGGGGCGGCGATCAAATGACCAGAGTAATTATGTGTGTCTCGCGCCTGCAGACGCTTCAAGAACCGAGACCCAAATAGGACAATGACCCAGTAATGAGCTGTGAATTTCAGCAGTATATAGACACCACCGGGGTGGCTGCGTGGCGCTGTGCTGGCGTTGGCTGAGGTGGGTTTTGGTCTCGCTGCTTCGACAAGCTCTGCTGAATCACAGCGCGAACGTGAACACGAGCTTGAGCTGGAGTCTGACACAGTTATCTAAATCAAATCGGCCCGACTCCCAGCTATCAGCTGCTGCTAAAAATTGAGATAAACTGCCACTCAGAATACATAAGCTAAACAGACTTGCGGAGTATTTATGGGGCGCGCGGCTATCTTTTTGGGCCGTAACGTGTGTAATTTATGAAGGAGACGGCCCTTTGTGCAGCACGGCCTGCTCTCGGCCCTGCGTATCTGCCCTCATCAAACAGATATTGTTACCACTGAAATAGCAGCTCCAAACCCTCCTGCCTGGAGCACTCGCCTACTGCATGGAAAAGAGAGAGAGAGGGGAGGAGAGAGAGAGACAGAGGGGAGGAGAGAGAGAGAGAGTGAGAGAGGAAGAGAGACAGAAAGAGAGAGAGGAAGAAATAGAGTGGAAGAGGAAAAGAGAGAAAGAGAGACAGAGTGAAAAAGGAAAAGAAAGAAAGACAGAGGGGGGAGAGAGAAAGGGAGAGAGGAAAAGAGAGAGAAAGAGAGAGGAAGACATAGAGTGGGAGAGGAAAAGAGAGAGAGAGAGAAAAAGAGACAGAGTGAGAGAGGAAAAGAAAGAAAGAAAGAGGAGGGAGAGAGAGAGAGAGGGAGAGAGAGAGGTCAGAGAGAGAGAAAGAGAGAACAGAGGGTGAGAGAGACAGAGGAGGAAAAAAAATATGTACAGGAGCAGGCCTTACAAAAACTCACACGCCATCGCCAATTGTGGCTGGCGGGGTGCGGGGGGATATCATCTATCAGCGGACAAATGCTGGCCCCAGAATGCTGCTCCTCAAATGAAATAATATATCTTTGAAAGCCTACGCCCGCACCGGGCCCAAAGCCCATATATCAAGTCAGAGCGGCTGGTGGATCCGGTCCAGGGCCATTAACCTTCCACCTGTTCCCCCCCCCAGCCCAACAGCCCCTCCCTCACCCCGCTGCCCCCCCCCCCCCCCCCCCCCCCCCCAGCCTGCCCCCCTGCCGTCCTTCAGGACGCACCCCTGCCCTTGGTACTGCTCCCATCCCCTAGTTCATCCCCCTTAACAACTAACCCCCTATCCCACTCCCCACCCCACTCCACCCCCAGCACTGCTCCCATCCCCTAGTTCATCCCCCTTAACAACTAACCCCCTATCCCACTCCCCACCCCACTCCACCCCCAGCACAACGCTCGCGGGACACAACGGCTAATGTAAAACGATGTCCTCACCAGAGGTGGGGGGGGGGTGGGCAAAGAGGAGTAGAAGAGAGAGAATGAGGAAGAGCGAGAGAGAGAGAGAGAGACAGAGACAGAGCGAGAGAGAGGGAGAGAGAGAGAGACAGAGCGAGAGAGAGGGAGCGAGAGAGGGAGAGGAGAGAGAGGGGTGTGCAGTGGAGGGGGGAATAATTCAAATGCAATGGAGCAGTGGAGCAGGGACACAGTTACAAATCTTTGACCTGCTGTACGCCACTCGCACACACGCACTTTGTCAGGGCAGAGAGCAGCACATGACCTCCATGACGGCCGGGTGAGTGTCTGTGGGGGGAGCGTGTGTGTGTGTGTGTGTGTGTGGGTGTGTGTGTGGGTGTGTGTCTGTGAGAGGGCGCGTGTGTCTGTGGGGGGAGTGTGTTTCTGTGGGTGTCTGTGTGGGGGAGTGTGTGTCTGTGGGTGTCTGTGTGGGGGAGTTTGTGTCTGTGGGTGTCTGTGTGTGGGGGAGTGTGTGTGTGTATGTGTGTGTGTGTCTGTGTGGGGGAGCGTGTGTCTGTGGGTGTCTGTGTGTGGGGAAGTGTATGTGTGGGTGTGTGTATGTGTGTGTCTGTGTGTGGGGGTGTGTTTCTATGTCTGTCTGTGTGTCAGGGTGTGCGTGTGTCTGGGGGTATGTCTGTGTGTGTGGGTGTGTGTGTCTGTGTATGAGTCGAGGGGAGTGTGTCTGTTGGGGAGGGGTGGGGGGCAGGAGATGGTGGTTTGGGGGCAGGTGGGGCAGTGGGGGGCGGATGTGTTGGGGGTGGGGTAGAGGGGCACATAAATCGCCTACAAGTTCACAGATCACACACATCATACAGATCATGCCCGAAACGGCTTATTAATTTCCTCCGACGCTGGAGGGGGCGCTGGAGTGAGGGGGTTGGGTGCTGGGTGCAGCTGGGAGGTCCACAGAACAGCTGTACACAAATAGATCTGAACCATCACCGCACCACAGTACCCTACACTGAAAGCTGCACTCACAACAGAAAATCAACGACAACAGCAATAACAACAAAACCTGATGAGCATAGCACTCACATTATGTCTTTTCTGCAGAAGGAGTAATCTCATGTAATATTCATACACAGAGGAAATTATGCACCTGGAAGGAGTATCCGATCTGTACATTATTCACTACGGTGGATCCATATATGTAAAAGACTGGAGAATGCACGCCTTGCATTACCGCCCGTCCCCGCTCGCCCTGATAGACTCCAGCTATGGATTTATGAATTGATTGAGACGGACTCACCACAGCACTGTGGGCCACTTTCAGAAGTGGAGCCGAGCGAATGAGCGGTAATTAGCAGGCCACTGCACCTGCCTGACGCCCCCGTCTAACGAGGCAGGTTGCCCAGCCAGAGGTGTAGCAGGTTTTTTGGGGGGGTGGGGGTGGGAGGATGGGGTTGGGGTGGGAATGGAAGGGTGGTGGGTGGGGGGGTTGGGGGTATTTGTAAGGCTGGGGGCCCTTTCCTGCTCCCTACTCCAGATGCTTTTCCAATAAGAGGCCGTGCGCTCTGCTGGGTGCAGGGCCTGGAACAAGGGCCTGATGCAGTCCTCCACACTTAATGGCAGGCCTGGTATTGTCGTTCGCTTTTACTCGAAAGAAAAAGGGAAAAAAAGAGAGCAAAAAAAAAGAAGACTCGCAGGGACTGTCCCCCAGCAGCCATGAACAGGCAAAAAATAAATATTGCTGCCACATGTCAAAGCATCGTTGGCTTTGCACGGTTGAGTTTTATCAGGTTGAAGAACTAAATATATGTATAACATTACGACAGAAAAACACACCTAACCTGTGTGCCTTAAAGCAGCCTAGCCTGGGTGAGTGTGATTTAATCTATGTGCCTTGAAAGCAGCCTGGATGAAATGAGATTTTTGTTGTGGTGAGATGACCCCTCAGCATTTGAAGGGTTAAGTATTGTAAAGTGTAAAGTCTGCTAAGTGTAATGTAATGTAATGTAATGTAATAAGTATTGTAAAAGGCTGATTTAGCCCCTCGGATGTCCGCTGGGTGTTTCCTGTGTGTTTACATTGTCCTGGCCCGTAGGACACTTCCAAAGCTTTACAGTCAGCCCAGCATTATAACAACCATGAACTGGCTGATCAAAATTATTTCACTGAGTTTGGGTTGAAGTGTATGTACCTGATACGGTTTACTAAACACGCAGGTCAAAAAATTACATTAAAATACAAATTAGGTTATTTAGCCTTCCGCAACATTTTTACAATAAAATGTGATCTTTTTCGCTAAGAATACAAAAGGAGTGCTTGATAGTTCATATTCAGTGTCTGGTATTCAAACCTTTACAATAAGTGGAGCAATGCAGCAGATATCTCTGAAGGGGTGCAGTTCACATACGGCACTAAAGTAGCTGTGGACTTTAGGCGATACCACACCACACATACGGCACTAAAGTAGCTGTGGACTATAGGCGATACCACACCAGGCACTCCACATATCCAACAGACTTATTTAAAACTGTGCCACACTCATTCACACGCATACATACAAACAAACACACACCAAACACACACACCTTCACACCAACACATAACAAAGAAACAAACTATATATTTATTTCCAGCCATTAATGGCATCCCATTGTGTGTGTGTGGCAGGGTGTGTGTGTGAGGAAAGGCTGGTGGTCGTATGCATCCTATCCGGTAAACAATGGGGGGGTGCGGTGAGGTGGGGGGTTAGGTTAGGGGCGGCGGACCGGAGAGCTGATCTGTGTGCAGGCATGAATCACTCCCCACGTCCCTAGTCCCAGCCGTGCAGGGAGCTCTTCCCAGCCAGGGCCCGTGGCACTGTCACACACACACACACACACACACACACCAGCCCCCACCACAGTTACACACACACACACACTGGCCCACAACACTGTTACACACACCGGCCGCCACACACACTGCCCCCCCCCCCACACACACATAAACACACACACACACCAGCCCCCCCCAACACACACACCCACACTGCCACCCCACCACACACACTGCCACCCCCATCCCCCCACACACCAGCCCCTGCATCTGTTTCCCCCCGGCTCCCACTGAGACCATGACACAACACCGGGGGCGAGATGCCACCACCGGAGACAGCATGTACACACACACACACACACACACACACACACACAGGCAGACAGATATAGACACACACACACGTACATATACACAGAGCTAAATGTACACACACAGGCAGTCACACACAGATGTCAATATATATAAATATAGTCCCATGCACACCACTTGTGCTTCAACAAATTTAAATTCATATAGACAGAATAGAACAAATGCCTTTGTCAACAATCATACATGGAAAAATGTGTATTCATCACAAATACACACATACACAGCGCAAGAGAGAATGGCAGACAGAGAGACTGTCCAATATTTCCTATATCAACATAACTGTTACTAAAATGACTGTTAACTGTCCTGCTAACCACAGGAACGTCTTTGCCATTTGGCTACTTCACAGATCTGTTGGGGTAGGCGATGATGACAAAGGGAACTGGCTGTGTTCCTTTCGATACAGTTTCTCCCACTGACTGGTCACTTTGCCCGGCCTACAGCTGTTACTTGCTTCAACAGTAACTATTTAAACTTTGAGTCCTGCATTAATCTGACGTCGATAATTAAACATTTCACAGCAGTTGTATCGTTGTAGGCATGCCCTTGAAAAGCTGAATGTCTTTTCTAAGCCGTTATTTCTTTCTTTCTTTTTTTTTTTTCTTTTTTTTTCTTTCTTTCTTTCTTTTTTTGCTAACCTGCCTCAATAGCTACACCAAGCTCTGAAATACATTAGAGTTTTTTTTAACCAGTCCAACACCTGACGTGTGAGGAATGCTGTTTGGAATGTATCTGCGCACGAGACGAGCACAAAAGTGTGGGGGGGTCCTCTCTTCAGAGGCCTCATCAGGGCTAAATATTTATGAGCCCGTAATCGTGTTCAACTTATGGGAACTAAATCTTTAAAGCCCGCTGACCAGCACGCTCTCACCCCCTTCAGCATCACCACGGAAACCCCTTTTGTTTCTGCCGCGCTAATGATAGCATCAGAGATGTAGGTGAGTATTTATAGTCACTTAACAAGGCCTAGCCTAGCCTAGCCCAGACAGACTTTATTCACTAGCGTTTCCTGTGTTTACCTTTCCTGTCGCTGCCTCCTTCGCTGCCACGGCTACGCACACAGAGGATATAACACACACCGAAGACAAACAAAGGATGGTGATGAGAATTACTTTTTTTATTTTTATGCCTTGCTGCACACTCAACTCCTCCTGGAAAATCATGGTCAGAAAGAGAGTGATAGATAGACTTAGAGAGAGAGACAGAGAGAGAGAGAAAGAGAGAGAGAGACAGAGAGAGAGAGACAGAGAGAACTGGAATTGTGGGAAATGACTACCCTACACTCTTGAAATGAGTGGTAAGTAAGTGAGGAGCATGTCATGTTTTTGAGGATCCTTAAATAACTACAGAGCTATCACTGCTTAAATAACTACAGAGCTATCACTGCTTAAATAACTACAGAGCTATCACTGCTTAAATAGCTACAGAGCTATCACTGCTTAAATAACTACAGAGCTATCACTGCTTAAATAGCTACAGAGCTATCACTGCTTAAATAACTACAGAGCTATCACTGCTTAAATAACTACAGAGCTATCACTGCTTAAATAACTACAGAGCTATCACTGCTTAAATAACTACAGAGCTATCACTGCTTAAATAACTACAGAGCTATCACTGCTTAAATAACTACAGAGCTATCACTGCTTAAATAACTACAGAGCTATCACTGCTTAAATAACTACAGAGCTATCACTGCTTAAATAACTACAGAGCTATCACTGCTTAAATAACTACAGAGCTATCACTGCTTAAAAATACCGCTCACACACGAAAGGAAAATTTTACTCCACCGATCTATGCCGTTACGTTTTTATTTTTATTTTATTTTTTTATTTTGCTTTGTTGCAACGAGGAGCACGGCACTTGAGCCGACATCAGTGGTGTCCGACAAAGCTGTCCGCCAACGCCATGGCCACGGCACCTCCGTACCTGAGCTGCTCGTTTGCGTTTGCGGCGGATTCTGGAAGGGGGGCGGGCTGGCGGGCGGACAAGCTTACACGAGGTTTTGCACCCATCACCGGCGCTAAGCTCACCGCTTCCCACCCACCCCATGAGAGTCCGCTAATTAGCAACGAGCTGGGGAGAGAGAGCCGGCAGGACGGGGGGATGGGGGGGGGCGGAAGAGAGAAGTGGTGGGGGGGTGGGAGAGTCGGTAGGATGAGGAGGGGAGCAGGGGTGTGGGGCGAGGATAGCGAGAGCAGGGGGTGGGAGGGGGGGGGCGCTTTGAGAGGGAGTTGGGGGGTGTCTGGGGCGGGGTGGGGGGGTGTGGGGGGCAGAGTGGGGTTTGTAAACAGCTATGAGTGCTGCTGGCGCATCAATTTCCAGCCCCTGTGTTTAGGAGAGAGTCTCGTAGGGGCCCCATGAAGGGGCCTCTCCAGGTGAAAATGCTCACTCCAACACATCACCCTCTCACCTCTCTCTCTCAATCTCTCTGTCTCTCTCTCACACACACACACACACTCTATCTCTATGTTTCTCTGTCTCTATCTCTCTCTATCTCACCGCTCTCTCTCACACACACACACTGTACTCTCTCTCTATCTCTCTCTGTCTCTCTTTCTCACACACACTCTATCTCTCTCTCTCCATCTGTTTCTCTCTCTATCTCTCACTCTATCTCTCTCTCTATCGCTCTCTCTCTCCCACTCTCTCTCTCTCTTTCTCCCTCAGCATCACAGACACAGACACTCTTCTGTTGCCTGTCCCACTCCTGCTGTTGAATTAAAAAATGACAGCGAAACAATGGTGGGGAGTAGGAGATGGGCAGTGTTTGATACTGGGGGCGTCCCTCTCTGCCCATTGTTAAAGGTGCGCTTCGACAGCCATTAGGCCCATGCGCTAGAGGTTGTCATTTAGCCGGGGACAATGACAGCGCACAGCATTGGCAGCACAAGAGAGGCTGTAGGCCATCGTGTGTCGATGGGCCAGAGTGAATGTATGCAGCAAAAAGGCGGCTTTTGAAAATAATTCCTAATTATCCTGATCAGAATAGCCCAATGGTCATCACTGATGAGCATGGAGCAGAAGAGCATATTTGAATAAAAGCGTTCAGTCATCTCACCCCATCACTGGACGCTCTGATAAATGCCAACATGAATATAAAGAGCTTTTGACAGGGGCCTATTGAGGTATTGTACAATAGTCATTTTTTCTTCCTTCTCTATTAAAATGCTGTGATTGCAGGCACACAGAGGCAAATTACCTGCATGCGATGCAGCGATAAAAGCTTCATACAGACAATAAAACTGTAAATAAATAAATAAATAAATAAATAAACAAACAAATAAAAATACTACTACTACTACTACTACTAATAATAATAATAATAATAATAAAGTAATCATTATATTGTATTCCTGGTCCTCAAATTAATCTGCATTTGTAATACAATGTGGGCAAAGAAACTAAATACATACATATATAGTTTTGTCAATTGTCATGTCTATAGGTGCATAACCATGTGCTGTAAAATATATATCCGAAAGGGACTGGTGTGTTACAGCATTACATAATTCCATCACCACTAATACTGGCCTGTAATGCAATAACGTGGCCTCTAGTTTAACAAGAACGCAAACTCTTCACCTGCATAAAAGTTGTTATTACAAATATAATTCATCTGATTTAAATTTTAAAATATAATTTCAAAAGAAACCTGCTTCATAATATCCAACACTTTTCCGCTTTCTTCTTTATTGAGAACTGATCTAAGTTTAATGTGTTTTGTCTGTGGTGGTGTTCACGACCTCACAAGTGGTCTGACTTAATTTAGGGGTTAATTGAAGCGCTTTAGACCAGTGGAAAATTCCGAGGGCCGCACAGAATTCTATTCAGACTGTGGCAAGATATTCAGGGATGTCGTTTAGATTTGAATACACACATTGAATGACTCACACAGATGTAATTCATGGTCTGGCCTAGAAACCACAAGAGGACTCACAGGCAGCACAAATGCACACAGTCAGCTTTTCCAAAAGCACTCTAGCACCAGGACTATCTTTAATGGATGAGCGTTTTCATTAACTTCAATGGCCTGCTTTTGTTCAGATGAAGTTGTAAAGACTGTTCTGAGAGTGGCACCATACCAATTCCTTTCTATGTCGTAGTCACTTTTCATTGACGAGACTTTTCAAAAGCTAAAATAAAATATAAAAGTGTATAATCCCATCAATTTGTGAATAAAAACAGCAAAACCCGTTAGACAGTCTTACCAGGTTATTTCCATAGTTATTTTCGATGCATGTGTATAAATGTATCAACGACTCTCTGATGTGTGAGATATATTTGCATGAACATCAGTGAAAAAGAATATCTATCTTTCAGATCTTTAAATCTTTCATATCAATAACTTATCACATCCATGTTAGAAACAATATTCCCTAGTTCTAAGTCTTTTTACAAAGGTTTCAAAATCAAAATTTTGTTCTACATTTCTATACTACACACACACACACACAAAATCAAGGAGATAGAAAGGAGGATAGAGGCAGACACAGAGAGAGAGAGAGAGAGAGGGAGAGAGAGAAAGGGGAAGAATGAGAGAGGAGAGGGAGAGGGTGTGGTACCTTCAGCTCTCTGAAGAATATGCTGCTGCGCGCCCACTCCACGATGGAGAAGAGCGTCTGGTCGGCCATCTTGCACATGAGGCCGAAGGTGTTGAGCTTCTCGTGCTTGCCGCGGCTGGCCTGCTCCTGCTGCAGGTAGGCCAGGATCTTGGCCTGCACCTGCGGCTCGTCCGGCTCGCACTTCAGCAGCTCCACGATGAGGTGGGGGAAGCTGGGCGGCGAGCCGTTCTGGTAGGCGTCCACGTAGGGGTAGCCCATGACGGACTCGGGGGAGCTGGTGTAGGGGTCGGGGTACTCGGACTTGATGGTGCGGCTCTGGAAGTGGCCGTAGGCGGCCTGGTAGTGGCCCTGCAGGCTGCCGGCGTGTGGCGGCATGGCCATGCTGACGGGCGACGTGACGAAGGGGCTGCGGTCGTAGTCGGCCGGCGGCAGCGCGGCGTGGCTCAGCGGGAGCCCCTTGGAGGCGGAGTGGATGTTCTGGATGGCAGACGTGATGGTCAGGTCCGTGGGCACGCTCTGCATCACCTGCGTCATGGCCTCGATCTTCAGCCCGTTGGCGCGGATCAGAGCCTTCTTCTGCTGCTTCAGCGCACGGTCCCGCTTGTACATCGGCCCAAACTTGTTCCGTCCGCCACGCATGCGGTCCGCCCTCACCGCTACAGAGAGAGAGAACGAGGGGGAGAGAGGGAGAGAGAGAGAAGAAGAGAGAGGGAGAGAGAGAAAGAGGGAGAGAGATAGAGAGAGAAAGGGAAAGGGGAAGAATGAGAGAGAGGGGGAGAGAGAGACAGGGAGAGAGGGAGAGAGAGAGGGAGAGAGAGAGAGATGGAAAGAGAGAGAGAGAGAGACAGGGAGAGAGAGAGAGAGAGGAAGAGAGAGGGAGAGAGAGAGAGAGACAGGGAGAGAGGGAGAGAGAGTTAGAGAGAGGGAGAGAGATAGAGAGAGAGACAGGGAGAGAGGGAGAGAGAGAGGGAGAGATAGAGAGACACACAGGGAGAGAGATAGACAGGGAGAGAGACAGGGAGACAGACAAGGAGAGAGAGAGGAAGGAGGAGAGAGGGGGAGAGAGAGAGGGAAAGAGAGAGAGAGATAGACAGACAGTGTCAGTGCATTGACCTTTACGCAAGTTCACAACAGATGTGTGTGCACGCAGCCAGCAAGCAAGGCACACACTTAGACACCCAGATTTTTTAGTTTTTTAAAAAAGGACATTATGCTTTACTCAGAGTAATTTCATTCAGGTTCTACTACAAGCTACAAGCTAAGTATAGGCATAACCTCTTATCCAAATACCTTTCATCTATAGCAGTGCAGCTTTCAATGGACAACAGCACAAAAGTGCACAGACAGAAATATCAACACAGTTCAAAATAACCAATACCACACCTCCAGTGAATAAGTCTGTATTTTTATATTAATGGAAAAACACTACGATTGCTATCTCTGCCTAATGTTAGGATAATTGCTTAGATAATTTCAGACAATGATCACATCTATTCTTGTCATTTTATTTAACATGTAGGGAACAAAAGTCATAGTTATTGTGCCGTAGCCGTGGTACTACTACAGAGCACAGGTGAGCTACAAGCCTGAAGTTTTTACCTGTGTGTTATTCTATGACCTTTGACCTGTGACCTGTGACCTGTGTGTTATTCTATGACCATGTATTTATTTTCAATATTATCATCGTGCACTAATCAAATTCACAAATCCTGATCTTAGACAATATTCTGCTCTGTAGACACATGGGTTGTTCACAGAGACACAGTTGAATGATTCGGCGAATAGCAACGTTCTACTATGGCAAAACGGAGGGACATTTTTGGGGAATCGCTAGAGCCAATATTTACAGTGATGTTTGGAACTGAACACCCCACTGACAAAGCCTGCTGCTACTCCTTATCACCACAGCAGAGCAGAGCAGTGGGAGCAGCTACATGTGTTTAACACACACCCTCTGCTCTGATCACACACACACACACACACACACACACAGACACACGTGTTTAACACACACCCTCGGATCACACACACACACACAGACACACACACACACACACACACACACACACACACACAGACACACACACGTTTAACACACTCCCTCTGATCACACACACAAGTGTTTAACACACACACAGACCCTCGGATCACACACACACACGCACACACACGTTTAACACACTCCCTCTGATCACACACACAAGTGTTTAACACACACACAGACCCTCGGATCACACACACAGGGGCGCTCTCTCTCCCTTTCTTTTCCCTCTCTCTCCTCTTCTCCCTCACTTCTTTATTTCTCTCTCTCCTCTTTTCTCTCTCTCCCTCCTTCATCTTTTCTTCAGTTTTTTTTGGTGGTGGTTGTGGGGGGGGGTAATCATGTGTTGGGGGCACGTGTTAATTATTCATGTTTAATTATTCCTCTTGCCCTGCTGTCTGTGCAGTCAGGCTGTCAGCAGGTGGATGACTAAAGGTTCCCCAAAAACCCACTTTATATTTTTACTTCTAACACCCCCCCCCCAAAAAAAAAACCCCACCTTTCATTTTTACTTCAACATCCCCACACACCCCCACTTGACAGCCCGTGTCCCCAAAAAGATCATTAACACCCCCCCCCCCCCACACACACACACACACACACACAACACACACACACACAAACTCCTCCAGCTAACTGGACCCAAAGACTTATTATGCAAGCACACACAACACAGACACACACACACACACACACGTACACACACACATGATCAGGGATAATCCCAGCCAGGGCCCCAGAAACCACACACACATGCAGTCACATGCACGCACACACACACACAGACAGACACAGAAAGACAGACATAAAGAGAGAGGTGAGACAGAGGGGAAGAGAGAAAGAGAAGAGAAAGACATGAAAATGTAAATAAATAAAATAAAAGTGTTAAAACCGCAGCGCTCCAGTGCAACAGCTGCCTTGGGAGCAGTTTTAATGGTGTCGGCCACAGCGCTGTGTGTGTGTGTGTGTGTGTGTGTGTGTCACAGCCATGCTGCTCTGTAAGCGCCAGACACACAGATCACACACCCAGACCCGCCGCAGCCACGACAGGTCAAAACACACACACACACACACACACACACAGAGTCAGCCACTTAGCCCTTGAGCATTGGAGGTGAGGATTAACACAGCCGTTAAAAATTTAACACCCAACTACCACCACTAACCCAAACCACAACACCCCCCCCAGCCCCGCCGCCCCACGCACACACACATGTGCACACACACACAGACACACACACACACACTCACACAAAAGATGGGGGAGAGGAAAGCCTGTGTATCCATTATACATTCTACGGCGATTAATGATTCAGAGCAACAGGGTAATTAATGAACTGAAAACTAATAGTTGCCCCTTTTGGGAAAACACAATTAGCTCCAGACCTGGGAGTCTGATCATGTACACACATTTTTTATGATTATTATTATTCCAGCTCTCTTTCCCTTCCCCATCATCCTCCTCGCACGTCTAATTAAACAAGGTTATTTACATGCGTGTCATACAGATTTTTTTCTGCCACTGAAAGAAAGAAAGAAAAAAAAAGAAAAAGAAAAACAGGGTAAAAAATACAGGAAAAAAATTAACGAACCCCACCCCACCCCACCCCACCCTTACTCCCCATGGCCCCTCTCCACCTCCCACTCCTCCTGCTCCTCCCACCCCCCACCAACCCCCACCCCTCCGCAGCGCGTCTGGCTGGAGACTGACCCCAACGGAAGCCCCTGGCGCAGCGCTGGAGAGACAGAGAGAGGATGGGGGGAAGAGAGGAGGAGAGGAGGAGAGGAGGAGTACGGGAGAGCCAGTCACTCGCACGCTGGGCGGTGGCGGTGGTCGGCAGTCAGCACAGGCAGCGGTCCGCGGCTTATTGGCTGATTTATGTGTGTTTAATATACAGGAATATTAAGCGAGCGCGGACACCAGGATGGCTGTCACTGGGCGGCATATTAACGGGCGGCCCGGCTGCGTTCTGACACCCTGTTTGTCATGTCTGCGCCGCGGAGCCCTTGCTCCCGGGCCACGCCTGGGGGGGGTCAGGCCCCCGCGCACACATGAATACCTATGATACCTATGCATAAGTAATCGCACCGCTCCGCACAGCACCGCCGAGCCAGCTTAAAGCATGTGAGCACATACAGCGAGAGAGAGAGCGATAGAGAGAGAGAGAGAGAGAGAGAGAGAGAGAGAGAGAGAGAGAGAGAGAGAATAAAAAAGACAGAGCACCAACAAAAGCACATCATGACTAATACAAGCCAGGCAATGCATTTCTCCCCTGGCTGTTTATTTTGTAAATAACATTTCTGAATTGTTCTGATCCATCACTGTGCAAATGCCTTTCTGAGTAATCACAAGGTGGTTGCTGAGAGATGAGCATCGATCAGTGCTGGATTGAATGATCTAATGCACAATAGCAGCACCTCAAGGCTCCTGTCTGCCTAATCAATTACACTAAATGCAATAGCAGGCGGAGAGCAGAATGCCTGGATGGAGAGTGTGAAATAAGTGCCACTGTTTTCAACTTTGCCTTAAAGTGCTAACACGCCACGAGCACAACAGCAAGAAAAGAGCTAGGAATCTTGCTGATATGAAAATAACATTGTAAACGGCGGGCACAAGCTGATATGCGTGGCCCAGTCTTATCAGCGCCTGATAAGGAGGCTGATTGGTGCGCGGACATATTGGGGCAACTGTCTGTGTCAAGTAGATACGCCAGGATCACAGGGAGATTATGCACGCCAACATTCGGCTCCAAAACCCCCAAACAATCAGAGGACGGAGCAAAACACTGTGACCTGACACTTTTCAATTTTGCAAAACGCATAATTTTGCAAAAATAATATTGGTGGAGTGTGTGGGTTTACGCACGCAGTTGTTTGTGTGTGCGTGTGTGTGTGTGTGTGTGTTCATGTGCCAGTCCGTCTCTCTCTGGGCTGCCTCGCTCTTTAATGTTTACAAAAAGATTTCACCCAATCTCCTCCCCAACACCACCCCACACCACCACCCCTCACCCCCCAAAAAAGCAAAAAAAAATAAAACAGAAAGCAAAAAAAGAAATCTGGATTCCACAGCCTCACTCCAGCTGTGACAACAGCGAAAGCTAGATATTCATGCACGCGGAGCGCCCTGACAGAGCGCTGGAGGGCTTAGTGCCCCGGCACTAACACACCACAGCAAATCAAAGCGAGTAAGCTGTGAAATGACAGCCCTGGAAATTCTAGCCCGCGGCCATTACACAATTAATAGTAATTACCCGGGCACTCCTGCAGGCGGAGGGGAAGAGACGTCACAAAACACATTATGGAGACCAAATCAAATTAAGGGGAGAAAAAGGGAGTGACTACACTCAGTGTAGAAAATGTGTACACAGAAAAAAAGAAGAGTTTTGATTTTTTTGGGGGAAGGCCAAGAGAGAGATAGAGGCACCCCTCAAACCAGTGTGTGTGTGTGTGTGTGTGTATTCGTCTGTGTGTGTGTGTTTTTGTCTGTGTGTCTGTGTGTGTGTGTCTGTGTGTGTAGGTGTGTGTGTGTGTGTGTGTGTGTGGGTGCCAGAGTGTGTGTGGGTGTGTAGGTGTGTGTGTGTGTGTGTGTGTGTGTGTGTTTTTGTCTGTGTGTCTGTGTGTGTGTGTGTGTGTCTGTGTGTGTAGGTGTGTGTGTGTGTGTGTGTGTGTGGGTGCCAGAGTGTGTGTGGGTGTGTAGGTGTGTGTGTGTGTGTGTGTGTGTGTGTGTGTGTGTGTGTGTGTGTGTGTGTGTGTGTTTTTGTCTGTGTGTCTGTGTGTGTGTGTCTGTGTGTGGGTGTGTAGGTGTATGTGTGTGTGTGTGTGTGGGTGCCAGAGTGTGCGTGGGTGTGTAGGTGTGTGTGTGTGTGTGTTTTTGGGCCTGTGATTCAGATGCTAGGGGCACTTGAGTGTGAGTGTGTAAACGGGCCTTGCTGGGGAAAAGAAGAAAAGAAAGAAAGGATGAGAGAGGGAGAAAAAGAAAGAGAAGAAGAAAGAGAGGAAGAGAAAGGAAGAGAGAAGTGTAATGAGCAGCACTCTTACCCTCCAGCTTCATGCCCACCGTCAGGCACTTCTGGAAGCGGCAGTAGGGGCAGCGCTTGCGCTGCGTCTTGTCGATCTGACAGCTCTGGTTCTCGATACACGTGTAGCGCTTGTTGTTCTGCACTGTGCGCTTGAAGAAGCCCTGCCGGGGAACGCCACAATTAACATGTCAGCCACGCAGACCACAACGCTTCATTTCTTAATGTGTGAAGGTCGCAGCCTGCAGAGGCGCGCGCGCACACACACACGCATGCACGCACACACACACTCTCGTGCAAACACATCATATGATAAGTATGCACACTAAAACTTTCATACAAGGATACAAATGGACATAAATAAATGCTTATTTAAGCAGACAGAAGATATGCATGTAGAACCACAGATGCAAATGTACATATGCATGCCAGGACACACACACACACACACACACACACACGTACATACACACAGTATGAGCATGCAGTAATAGGAGCCTACAATTGCAAAAGTTCATAAACACATTGGAACAGACGTCTCGATAGTTTGTGGCCACACAGGCAAATGAATAAACAGACAGCGCTGGAGTACACAAAGCTGACATATGCACACACACAGACTGACATGCACAAACACATCTCTAACCAGTGGCTCAGGCAACACACAACTCTATACACACACACAGCTCAGACCAACACACAACTCTATACACACACACAGCTCAGACCAACACACAACCCTATCCACACACACACATCGGCTCAGACAACACACAACCCTATCCGCACACACACAGCGGCTCAGACCAACACACAACCCTATCCACACACACACACAGCGGCTCAAACAACATACAACCCTATCCGCACACACACAGCGGCTCAGACAACACACAACCCTATCAACACACACCCAGAAATCAAGCTGCTCCGCATACAACTTGTTTTGACAACTAACAACAGCAAATAATAGACAAAATCATCACTGTTCTGAAAAGCCCGTCACTGAGTTTATGTTCACCACAGTGTTTGACTTTGAGATTCAGATTTTTTTTTACTTAACGTTGAAGATCAAAGCATTAACAGTCAGGGGGAAGATTTCAGTGCATACAAAAAATCCACTGTGTCAAAAAAAATATTCTGGTCTTGATATATTTTATTTTACATGTAGCTGAAGGTAGAAATGCCCACCCAGTGTCAGCAAGCTTTCTGCATATAGCCTGCTTTAAAGAAGCGGCTCGTTTGTGATGGTATAGCACACCTGATATAAACCTTTTTTGGAGGGGAATATTTGAATTCAGCCGTGCCAACAGTTCATTTAAAGACCTCTCTGGCCTCTGATCAAACCTTCTCTCAGGGTAGTTTTGTGCTTTTTTTCTCCCCTTATACTTGAAAATGTAAAAAGAGGGCGAGGGAGCATGTGAAAAATCCAATAAAATTATATCCATAATTTACAGATCCAGGATTACAAGATTCCACCTGCAACTTGGTTGAATTAATTTTCCAAGTGTACGAAAATCAAACGGGAAAAGGTATTAACTTATTCCAGCACTGGAGCGCTGTGGGATAGTCTAAAACCTGCCCCATTTAAAAACTAGCAGCATCAATATTTTAGCCGCGCTCTCGCACCAAACCTATGGAGTGTTGTGATGGTCTTCTGCATTCCTTCACATGTGTTCCAAACCAAAGACTGAAAACACCACTGCTTTTGCCTGCTGTGTTTGTGTAGGTACACAGTGCAATGGCAGCAAATCCAACACAGACCTACGGCATCAGTCGTTTCCATTCTGAAAAATCATCTAAAATAAATATCCCAATTTCCAATTTACACCACAGATATACACATGGTAACATGGATGTTGTTTTATGTTTTTTACGCTGAATGAGTAATCATTAAAACCTGCACATCCTGCCTGAGTGCTCCTTCATATTCACAAAAATCCATTCTTTGTGTATCCTGCAGTTTAGTCTTTATTCTCACACACAGCTGCAATCCCAACTTCTGCTCTCCTTTGCAGACGACTACATAATCCTACAACGGCTTTGCATCCATATTATCTGAACACAATTGTACACAAACAAAATGACTTTTTAGGCCAGTAGTTCTACCTGAATACACACCTCTAAATTTAAAGTAAAAAAATGTGGAATAATGTGCAAAGTTTAAAATAATATGTTAAGCCTAAAATAATGTGTAACATACTCAAAACTAACATCCACCATGAGGAAGCGAAGTCTCAGACATACACATTGAGAGAGAGATAAATGGTAGAATTACACAAATGAAAAAAAAGAGAGAGAGAAATGAGAAATCAAAGAAATGTGTAGGGTTAAGTTTAACAGCCTGACAAAAATCACAAATTGTGTTGGTAAAGATGTGAACAATTTTAACTGAGGCTACTCAGCACTTGGCTAATGGGCATTGGTTTAAAACCGCTTTCCTGCATCTATCGCACATGACAACCACACAGAGGTGCAAGCACGCACTAAAGCACACAGTCACCAACACAAAACAGCCAACCAGTCAGCCACATCACCCTACCGAGCCAGCCGTCACCGCACACACTCCACAGAAACGCCACACACAGTCCACACACACCCCACACACACTCCACAGACACGCCACACACACTCCACACACACCCCACACACACTCCACAGACACGCCACACACACTCCACACACACCCCACACACACTCCACACACACTCCACACACACGTCTGCTACCTTTCACACAACTCAGCCCTGCCACACTGTCCAGTCCAAGCTCCCAGTGCCCTCAGGCAAAATGACCCATCACTGATCTAACCACCTGGAAAACGACGGGCTTCACAAAGCAGACTACTTGCATGTTGACTTCCGAGAAGCCGTACTTTAAAACTGACGGATGGTTTGAATGGTGCAAAAGACAAACTTGTGTTGTCTTGTGGTAACAACCCAGCCTGCAGCGAAGCGCCACGATGCAAAGCGCTGCATCCCACACATTCTTTCATACAACAATTGATTCCTTCATGCAATTAGGGGCCTAGCATTGAGCCATTAGACGGAGGGTGGATTACACAGCAACACACTTGTCGAGCGCGCCGAAGATCAATAAACATGGCAGGGCACTGAGCTGCTAAAGTGATCACATGCAGACGTTTAATAAAGCTGATAAAATAAGGTGAAACTCACCTTGCAGCTTTCGCAGGTGAGGAGCCCATAGTGGTAGCCGGACACCTTGTCCCCACACACAGGACACAGCTCGTCCAGGTCCTCGTCGTAGGAATAGTCCATCATTTTAAACTGGGGGGCTGTGGGAAAGCATGCAGGAGCACATCAGCCGGTGGAAGGAAGCCCAACAGAGGGAGTCTCCACAACCCTCACCCTCCTACTCTATGTCTGCCACCTCCATTTACATTTACTCTTCTGCACTTAGTTAGCATTAAATAAGTCTTTAGTCACGGGATTTAGTTTTGCACTATGACCTATAAAAATGGTTGTTCTCAGTGTTATAATACTGTATTCTTGATTGAAATCTCTTAACAGATTTGGCATCTATGATTTGCTCACACTTCGGGACCTGTAAAACTGTAAAATGCCGTTCCATTTGGCAACACATGCACTGCCTCAGGTAGGGCAGGCAAGGGGAAGGATATGTAATGAATGCATGAATCAAGAGGTAAGTAGACACTGTCACTGACAATTAAGATGCCTGAATGCAGGGCTGGTAGTGTGTTTCAGGTCAGATTTAGAGGAATTTATTTAAAAACAATCTACAGGCACAATTTTCACAACTATAACCCAGCACTTTAACCACAATAGACTGTGTGTGTGTGTGTGTGTGTGTGTGTGTGTGTGTGTGTGTGTGTGTGTGTGTGTGTGTGTGTGTGTGTGTGTGTGTGTGCTTGAATAAACGGATAAAGCACACTTCTTATACAATAATAGTAACAACTACGTTACAACACCTAAAATACAAAGAGCTAATTATTCTGTTATTCTGATTTATAGTGACGTGTAAATACAGCCATGACGATAAAGGACAGATGTGATTATTGACAAAAAAGTAAAATCTCGCCCTAAAACATAAATTAAAGTTATTTCAATGTACTGTAAAAAACTGTGAGCAACTATGAGAAGTCGAGCATAAAATTCTAGTGGTAAATTATGTGTTAACAAGATATCACACCATTTTCTAGTCGATTGGCTCTGGCTGAAATTGGATGTTAACGGGTGCAAGCAACAAGTTTTTTGTGAACTTACACTGAGTAGGCTACAAACCTCCTTTTTATGTCAGTAATTGGAAATATTTCGGGGGACTGCCGGGTGTTTTAGATGTTATTTCCTTTTCTATATCAGAAACACAACACAATGAGCGTGGTCCTCAAAAGTAATAACATCCGGACCACATCAAATTATTTCGACAATTTGGAGACAAAAACTTGTAATTTAAAAAGAAGGTACACGTTTTCTTCTTCCTGTTTTATTTAAATAAATCCAATAGAGACATAGCGATAATTTTATCGCCTAAAACAGACAAGTGCATAGGAATGGATTACTAAATTTGGCATTTTTCCGTTATATTTATTTGTGTGCATTCTTCTACAATGCCTAACTGCTGCGTGACCCTGTTTAGCAGGCTATACACTACTTATTTATTCGCTAATGATTTTTTTCTGTCATAAGACTGTAAGTGAATGCCTGGTAAGTATTACTCTTTTTTTCCTTTAGCCTAAACCATTTGGACTTTTGTTTTGAAATTCTGTCATATTTTTAGTTTTGGTTTAATTGGGTGCCATCGCTCCTTTGACGACCTCCAGGGGAATTTTCAGATTTGATAACGATATGAACATCTTCAGGCCTGTAAAAGAGATCTCGATAAATAATTAATGGGGCTGTTTCAGAAGTTAATGCAACGTCTGAGTATCTGGAGACGGCCGACTGCAGAATACTATGCATTTAATGAACTGAGCACGGCTCTTTTCTTGATAAAATCCTTTAAAAAAAGTCACCCTAAATATGTTGCTAATTCACAAATGAGCATGTAAAATCAAACCATGTTAGAATACGTATGCATTTTAAAAGCACAAAACTTTTGCATGTGTGAGAATAGACTGTGGCACACGACTCTGTGCATGTGCTATTTATTTTCGTTGTACAACTAGCGACACACAAATGGTGTAACAGAATTTTAAATATTTAAGTTAAGAATATTAACGACAAATTGCTGATGGAATAAAAAAAATCTATGCATTTCACCACAGCTTTAAATAGGCCTCGAATAAATTTAACTCACCGAAATACAATACATAAGCCAATAGTAGCCTACCTATTTTACCATTTCTTCAGAACCCTTCAACTTTCAATAAATACTTTACTGTAATGCTGTACACAATTTGTGTCTCAAGATTACAAGTAAACTTGTCTTGACCAAGAAGAACCCTGATGCAAATGTCAACATGTTATTCTGTCAGCACCATGCTTTAGCAGTGTACAAACTATGGCTTTATCATCAGCAGAGTGGCATTGAAATAAAATATAAGAATGTAATAATTCTTACCTTGCATATTTCCAGGCATGTGCCCCCGTTCCCCATGCGATCGAGCGAGTCCCAGAGCTTCTGTCTCCACTTTGGGTAGCATGACAGCTCGGCTCCGCTGGGGTGAAGACTGGGCTCCGTTTGACGGGCCACCTGCTCGTGAAAGGGGGACACCACAGGTTCTCACAAAAAAAAACGAACACAGATTCTTCCAAGTCCTTGTGTTTCACGTTCAGAAACGAAGATCAGATGGCTACAAAGGCAAGTGGTAGCACGCAAAAAGGGCGATCGCAGAGGAAGTTCATTTTCACCCCTCCAAATAAGACGACGCTTACGAAAGCTAAAATTATTGTACAACACCAGTGACCTAAAGCTTGGTAGCCGAGTCTCGCAACGCGATTGAGAAATTGGTGGTAAGATTTTTTGTAAAGAATGTGCTTTCTCAATAACACAAAATGATAACTCTGTCCGGACAGCGAAAGCTTGCACCAGAGGCAACAGGACGGCTGCTGCTGAGCTCTTCGCAGCTAGTTGATCTCCCCGTGGCCTTTTCTACGTCTCTGACAGATGTATGTCTTGCAAACTCGACTTGGCGAACTGTCATTAACTTTACGCGGACCCCTCCTCCGTGCTGTCTAGCTCACTTCTACTGAGGGGTACCAGATCTGAAGTTCAGCCGTTCTCCCTGCTGCTTTGTCTTTCCTCACACACACTCTCACACACACGCGAGCGCACATACACACCCTTTTACTGACACTGCTCGCGCCAATCAGGGTCTCACTCTCCGCTCTGACATCACCTTCCCTCTCCAATGAACACGAGGAGACCGGCCGATATCACTTCTGTCTACTTCACTCTCTCCAGCCGCATGTGATAAGATCACGTAATGATGGGCATAAAAGCCAAAACAAGGAAACGAGAGGCAGAAAAAAAAAGGTGATATTAATAGCTTAGGCTGTATGATATGGAGATGGGGAGATGCGCGCCAGAGCACCGGGTGCCAGAGTTACCGGTGAGAAGGTACGTCCACACATTCAACCCGGTGAGACCACTATCCCGGGTCCGGACAACTGCAGCAAATTGCTATATTGTTTAGTGCTAGGTAGATCTTGACAATATCCAATGATTAAGCTGACTTGACAAGATTATGTCAATTATAGCAATGGTAAACAATACACTGGTTAGCAACCAGTGTAAGCACTCACTCCTTGGCTAAATAGAAATGTAACCTTTGTGATTGTTGACAGGACAAAACATATGAAATGCTTCAGTGCACTACAAAGGTCCATGGTTGACTGTAAAGTATGAGAGTTTTTCTGGATACATTTTTACAGTGGATTATGATTTATGTTTACGCCTGCAATGGGCAGGGTTTCTTAGTAAGATAGTGAATTTTGGAGCTTTCAGCGTTCATTTGCAAATTTGTTACAACTGGAAGCAAAATGAGAATTGTTCAGTAAGCTCATACATCTGAGTGTATTATCTCAAAACCCCCCTAGTAATCCCCCTCGCACGAAAAGCACCCTCACCACAACACATAGAGCAACAATAACACTGACCAGCATTTTTCTGGAGTCAATTCCATTAAAATATAATTTCTAGACGAATCGCACGAAGAGGCAGTATGATTTCTGTCATGTTACAAAAAGCAGCGTGAAGACACGAAATCGAAGCGTTACACCATCTAAAGGTCATCACACACAAGTTATCTGCGAGGTCTACTGAAAAAAAAACTCCTGGACGCCTCACATGGGTACCGAGCACAAACATGCATGTAGGAGCTTTATCATAGACGTTTTACATCGTTTTACACATTCATAAATCCCTCCGTCTTTACAGCTATATCGGCTTTTATTTGATTCAGACTGACTGGTATAAATGTAGACAAAAAGGCACAGTAGACTAGCAGGAATTTAGAAATATAAACGAAATGATTGTTATAAAACAGCTACTACAACGACAATAAAACAACAACTACTATAACTTCTACTGATAATAGGAAACACCATCATATTATTAGTTCTTAGTTTAACGCTAAAAAATAATTTTATAATAATGTATATGAGGCTCTTAGTCCTTTAACAGCCTCAGGTCAACGGTAAAGATGAAAATATAAAATTACGGAAAATGTAAAGACGTTAACAGGTACGAAACGGTTGAATGAATTAAATGTTGCTGCGGCTGCCTCTACCCTGCCCACGGTGACTGCACATGCAAACACACGCACCAACTATGCACCTAATTACGTGCGCACACTTTACATTTTAAACCGGACAAATCAAATACAGTGATAATATAAAAAAACATTAAGCTTACTTGATCTTTTTACAGACAACAGGAATAAAAAAGTTACACGTAAATAGAATTAAACTACTCAAAATAAGTGTACAGCAGTAAACTTATTTACTGGACGTTGTAAAAACAGCATGGCAAAACACACATGATGTCTCTTAATTGCACGTTTACCTGCGAGATGGCTATGCACAAATTTATGTCCATCATTTGGTAATTACTTTTATGTTTAAAAAAATGTACACCACCCTACACCGTCTCTCAATCACATCTAGACCACAGAAAGAGTTAACTTTCCATCGAGCACTTTCCAGTCAAAAAATAAATAAATGCATGACCATAAGTTGAACATACGTTGTTTTGTGCAGTAACGTGCCATACATGCGTAGCATTATGTGCAAACATTTGTAACGTAACACTGTAACATGGACAGGGGTTGCGGAACGGAATAGGCAGCGGGCGGCTTTGTTTGATCAGCAGGTGTCCTGGAGGGATTTGTGCTTCGCCGAATCACGAAGACACAACTCACAGCGTTTGGGACCCTTCCACGTTAGGCTGCTGCCATGCTTACCTGCTGAGTCGTCCTGTGAGATGTCGTGTCTGATATCACACTGTGGGCTATCAGACATCCTCGTAGGCAACAGGCAAGTCCTCTCTGAGGGAGAAGGGTTAACCAGTGTCGATGCTATTGGCACTTGTCCATGGCGTGTTGAACGGCAAGAAAGTGAAGGGTTAAAAAAAGAGGTGGAAAGTCAGGGAAAAGTCAAGCAAGAGTTACTGTTCACTAGTTTTCAGTGAAGAAGTGAACTCTCGCAGTAGGTGAAACTACCTATTGGCATGCCTCTTTACTTTCACACTCACACACACACACACCCACACACACATACACAAACTCACTCACTCACACACACAAACTCACTCACTCACACACACACACACACATACAGACCCCCACCCCCGCACCCCCCACACAACGCGCCCCAACTCCACAGTGACCTGCGTTAAACCAGGAGTCATATCTCATGGGCAGTAATCAACAGTATTCAAAATGCGGTGCTGGGATAGGCCGCTGCTGGTCACATGACACAGGACAGGTTGATAACAGCATGTTATAAAGTGACATAGTGGCAGATAAGGGAAGCTGACAGATAGAAGCAGTGGAATCATTAACCTGCAGGGAAGAGAGAGAGAGAGAGAGAGAGAGAGAGAGAGAGAGAGCGCTCAGCTCGCCATGCAGACCCACTGACTGTGCAGGGAAAGGCGGCACATGAGACATACACACACAGGAACAGCGATAGAGAGAGAAAAAGAGATAGAGAGAGAAAAAGAGATAGAGAGTGAGAGAGAGAAAGAGAGAGAGAGAGAAAGAAAGACAGACACAAAACAAGATCAAAGGGGCACATTCACTACTGCTCGTATGGCCCCACAAAACTTTGAACCAAATCAGTGAGGGCCCACACAAGTCCACAGGGAGCATCAGTAGAGTGAAACTAGAAGTGTGTGTGCGTCTGTGTGTGTGTGTGTGTGTGCGTGTGAGTGTGTGTACGACCTCATGAATCAACAGTTTTTGCCATTTTCCCAGAGTTGGGCTGTTGTGATCCACCCGTGTACTATTTAAACAGGAGCTTCACAGGGGAGAGATTTATAATCATTATGAGGCGAGCGCTGCAGCTCTCCCAGGCCGGGAGGACAGACCGACACGCCGGAGGAGCCAGACTGCGGTGAGACGGAGCACTCCAAGGCAAACATACAGCACAGCACAGCACAGCACAGCACAGCACAGCACAGCACAGCACAGCAGAACACAGCACAGCACAGCACAATACAGCACAGCGCAGCACAGCACAGCACAGCACAGCACAGCACAGCAGAACACAGCACAGCACAGCACAGCACACCACAGACCAGCACAGCACAGCACAGCACAGTACAGCACAACAGCACAGCACAGCTCGATCAGACAACAGCACTCCAAAGCAAATGCACAGCACAGCACAGCAGCAATCAGAGCACTCCAAGGCAAACACACAGCACAGCACAACACAGCATAGCACAGCACAGCACAGCACAGCACAGCAGCAATCAGAGCACTCCAAAGCAAAGGCACAGCTCAGCACAGCAGTGATCAGATCAGCCAGCCCAGCCTGGGAGGTACTCCCCTCTGTTTGTGGCTCCACACCACCTGGTTCTCACAGGCAGCACCCTGACACGCTCATGTGAATATGCACATACACACACACAGCACTGTAGCACAATTAAACTGCACATCCTGCTGCTCATATCATACAGCAGAGAGGATTGCTGAGCCAAAGGATGGCACGCTGACAACATTGCACGGTTGCAGGTGCTGCAGGTCACTGTGTTTGATTTTTAAAATCCTAATAACATTTCCATTGTCTAGCATACTAAATTCTCTTCACTGAGTCCTCTGTGAAACAGACAAAAACTTCCTGTGAGTGCACTGACTTCTGAAAGAGGAGAAGAGAGGCTTTATCTCTCTACAGTAATTGAAGTCGTAAGCAGGTTTAGCCTAAGCCATTGTGACACTCATCTCCATTGTCACCTGTTGTAACCAGCAGCACACACACAATATAAAAGGCCTCGCTCCTTAACGGAGGGGCTGAGACATTAACTGTTGTTGACAAAGTGCTCTAAATCTAGGGGCCGCTAGATAAGGCCTCGAGGGGGGTGGGGTGGGGTGGGGGGGACGGGAGATGAGTTGCTCAGACAAACAGCGCTGGTCCCTTTGACCCTACGCACTACGCGAGGGACCCGCTGACCTGAAGTTCACTCCACCAGCCCTGTGGCGCATACCTGAGCCAGCCAGCCAACTGGGCATGTGCAGGGGGGGACATCATGGGCTGAGAGAGTGGGGGGGGGGTGACTGGGCATGTGCGGTGAGGACACTACGGGCCAAGAGAGGGACGTGGAGGGGGTTGGGGGGGGAGTGACTGGGCGTGGGGGGTGGGGTGGGGGGGTGGGACTGGGCATGTGCGGTGGGGACACTACAGGTAAAGAGAGGGACATGGGACATGGGAGGGGGTGAACTGGGTGGGGGGGTGAGTGACTGGGCGTGTGCGGGGAGAAGGGGGGGTGCACTACGAGCTAAGAGTGGGAGGTAAGAGGAAGAGCACCTGAGCCCACACTGCAGTCCTGTGACACTCAGTCTGTGCTTGTTTTGGAGGGACAGTCTGGGGTGGGGGTGGGGTTGGTTTATAAACCTTGTGAACCACACCGGGTCACTACCCCATCCACCACCACTCTCACCTCTTCACCCCCTCTCCCCACCCTTCTGCTTTTATAAATGAGCTTTACGACGCGGTTCAGGCCTGTAGGTAGTTCAGCGCTGGGGCACCTTTGGCGCTGAGGCAAACGCGGTTCAGCAGAACGTGGCCCAGGTCAAGGTTTATTACCCAGACAGGCCCCAAATTTCATTATGGTAAAAAATTCGGCAATTGCACCACATAAAAAAGGCACCTTTAAGAGATTTGGTGAGGTTATGAATAAAAACCAGACTGGTGTAGTAATAGAAATCAGAGACCATCTCCCTGACTCACTTAAGCATTTGTCTGCACAATATAATCTGTTTGATCAATGTAGTCACCAGTCAGACAGATGATGTGGATGTGGCTGATGTAGGTTATTCTTCAATGGCAGCATTACACTAATAACTACGCATATAAAAAGGGAAAGGACATCAAGAGAAGGATATAGAGAGAGAAAGAGGGGAGAGAAGGATAGAGAGGAGAGAGAGAGAGACATAAGAAATATCTGTGTTTATGTATGAGTGTGTGAGAAAGAGAGGGGTGGGCAGTTCTGCTCTTCCCTCTACCTGTCAGCTGATAATTTAAGTGGCAAGAGTGAGTGTTCATCACGCCTGGCTTAAACACTTTCAGCGGCTTCATAAAAAGACATCATTTGGATAATCGCAGCTCACGAGAGAAGCCAGAGCGCGAGGGAGGAGAGGAGAGGAGAGGAGTGGTAAAGCGAGGGAGGAGATTAGCCGGGGAGCGAGGGAGGAGGAGAGCAGAGGAGAAGAGTGGTAAAGTGAGGGAGGAGAGGAGAGGGGCCAGGGAGCGAGGGAGGAGAGGAGAGCAGAGGAGAGGAGCGGTGAAGCGAGGGAGGAGAGGAGCCAGGGAGAGGAGAGGAGAGGAGAGGAGTGAGGGAGAGGAGAGGAGAGGAACCGGGGATAGGAGGGGGAGAAAAAACCACTGTGGAGTGTTTGATGATCTGCCGCCTACACCGAAAGCTGTGCCCCTATTGACCTCTGTTGGACGCCACAAGCTCGCTTCCACACAGACCGAAAGACTGAGGGACAGAGAGAGCGATAGACCATGCATAATTGTCTAGGCAAAGACAGACAGACAAGTCATTAGAAAACAAGTAAAAATTGACAGATAAAAAATACTTTTACAATACAGCCTTTGTTGATTCTAGTAAAGCACAATATGAACTAAATTGAACTGACAAAGGTGAGAGTGTCCCGTGTCACAGTGAGAGAGAGAGAGAGAGAGAGAGGGAGGGAGGAAAAGAGTGAGAGTGGAATTCATAGGAGAGATAGAGAGAGAGACAGATACAGAGAGTCTACAGAGGGAGAGAGAGAGGGAGAGAGTGGGACGGTGAGAGAGACAGATACAGAGAGTCTACAGAGAGAGAGGGAGAGAGAGAGTGGGACGGAGAGAGAGAGGGAGACAGTGGGAGAGAGAGAGTGGGACGGAGAGAGAGTAAACAGCCCAGAGCCTGGGAAAGGGATACATGTGATGGCAGTTATGAGTCATGAGTGCTGGTTATCGTGCATTGTCCATCAGGTACCTGTGCGTGTCTGTTTATCCTAGCATTCCTGCCTGCGTTTGGCACGCCCGTTTCCCAGCGCTGGCCAGTGGTCGCTGTGTCCACACTGTCTGTCCGTGCCTTAATTAAAGCCCACATGCTCTTTCTGCATACCTTCCCCCAAATCAGGACCTAGCACTGAATGAGTGTCATACAGAGAGAGAGAGATGGAGAGAGAGAGAGAGAGGGAGAGAGAGAGGGAGGGAAAGGGAGAGACGGAGAAAGAGAGAGAGGGAGAGAGAGACAGAAAGAGAGACGGGGAGAGAGAGACAGAGAGAGAGAGAGAAAGGGAGAGACAGACAGAGAAAGAGAGAGAATGAGAGAGAGACAGAGAGAGAGAGGGAGAGACAGACAGAGAGAGAGAAGGAGAGAGAGAGAGAGGAAAGAAAGAGAGAGAGCAAAAAAAAGTGTGTGCACTGAAGATGAAGAAGAGAGGGGGAAAAAGCCTCAACTGCTGAACTCCAGTCTGTTATGTCCATTAACAGGTCAAGCAACAGTCATTGTTCATTGCTTCCTATAGGGTTCTATTTTCAAGAGCTCGGAGGAACAATAGTACTTGTTGCTGTCAGGTGTCGCTGCCGCTGCTGAACCAAAACACCACAGACACGCCAGACATGACAACAAACCCCAGCGTGGCCAAGAAATGGCTACTGTGGTCCCTTCTGCCCCGTGGACACTTTTATATTACATTACATTACATCACATTACATTACATCACATTATATTACATTATATTACATTACATTTAGCAGATGCTTTTATCCAAAGCAGCTTACAAAAGGAGGACATAATAAGGTAACAGAGGTGTAGAGAAACACAGAGTAAACAGACTACACACATACACACAAGGAGATGCCTGTGCCTAGGGGCAGGGACACTCATACAAGCACGAGGCACCTAGGTAAAGAGATGGTTAGTAGAGATTAGCTTTGTTAGGAAGCGAAGCAGTCTCGGAAAAGAAGGTTTTTTATCCGCCGGCTGCAGTCTGGGACAGGCCAACATACGCTGCTCTTATCTCCGGTGCTAGTGTTTGGGCCCTGCTTAATTTGTGTACGACATGGTTTTCTCATATGCATCGCATGCATGAGGCGCAGGTCTGTGTGAACGTGAAAACAGCTGTCTAAGGAATGTCAGATTGGTACAGGAGCATTGTGTGCTGCATAGCATAAATAGAAACAATCCTGTTGTAAGTAAGGTGCCCCTTCTTGCTTTTGGGGGGGGGGGGGGGATTATATAAGGGTTAGACAGCGACAATAACTTATTTATCTGTCTTCCTAGAGCGTTGCTTTGTCCATCATATCAGGTGCATCTTGGGCTATTTTAAATAGCGGTGGAGCATCTGGCGATTGCTACGCATCGTTCTCATTAATACTTTACAAGTGCACATGTACGCCCAAGCTCTCAGACATGTTATATTGAAAGCATTTGGTTTGTTTTTTCCACAGCCATCTCACAATGATGTGCAGTGTTATGCGTGAAGGAGACAAAAAGACATTTTTCATATTTAGAGCTGAGTTATTGATCGGAGTCTCATATCTTACCCACAAATGCACCCTCATGCGGCTCTCACAGGCACGAGCTCATGCGCATTCATAATTCAGCTGGAGCAGGCCGTTCGGCGCAAGCGTTTGTTCTCGAGCTCGGGTTTGATGGGCGGAGTCTTCTGACAGGCCACCACTCACACCACCTGCCTCCTGTGTGACCTCCCCTCTGCCGGCACCCACTCCAACCCACCAACACACACACACACACACACACATACACACACACACACATACATGCGCGTGCATGCACACGGCATACACACACACCCACACACACACACACACACACATACACACAGCACAGACGATCCAGCTTTCTCCATAATGGCAACCCAGTGGAGCAGAGCTGAGAGGGAGGAGCCAGCCAAGCGTGGCCCCCTTCATCTGGGCCCCCGTGTGCATGCGTGCCTGATGCACTAGCACGCTAATGTTGCACTAGCGCGCTAATGTTGCACTAGCGCGCTAATGAGACAGAACCGCTAAAGAGGGTACTTAAGGAGCCCTTAGCACCTGCGCACTCACCGCCGCAACATGAAGATATTCTTTTGCCCAAGGACGAGCGTGAAAATTGGTGGCCCTGCCAGCACCCCCTTCTCTCCCCCCGCCTCCCTCCCCCCTCCCCCTCATGCCTTCCACATTCCAGCCCGCAATGCCAATGATCATTAACCTGGCTATTGTAAAATCCATGCTATCATTTCCAATTAGCGGCTCTTGTTGCCCCAACTGTGGAGCATTATAAAGGGGGCTAATTGCACTGCGGTGCCCATAATCAATTAGCGATGGCGGGTTAGGATGACGAGATGGCCCCTCCCTTTTACGGCCCAGGAGGCAAAGAGTCGGGGACAGACACTGGTAGCAAATGTTGGCTTATGATAAGGCCCCTGTTAGTGCATCCAGACAGACAGAGGCTCCTCTCTCTGAGAACTAGGCTTGAGGTTCAGGAGAAATCCCCCCTACACACACACACACACAGACACACACACACACACACACACGCACACACACACACAAAGACGCAGACACACACACACATAGAGACACACACACATGCACACACGGGCAGGCACGCACCCACACACAGACACACACACACACACACAGACACACACACAGACACGCACACACACACACACACACACACACACACACACTCCATGCCTAGTGTTTGCCAAGCACTTCAGCAGGGACAGCTCGAGCAAAGGCTCCTTATTGCTCCCACTTCATTTAGTGCCCTCCTCTTTGTCTGCCTGGCCTGTCATCAAGCGGCCGCCATTGTGCTGGCTGGCTGCAGAGGGCCGTCTGGCAAACACGGGGCCTAACCATTAACGCGCGACGCTGTTTGAGCGGGCAAACAGCGCACAGGAATGGCATTTATAGCGGGCGACGGCTTAATCGAAAGGGACGTTTTGTTTTTTCGACCAGGTCAAAATACCATCTCTTCCTCCCTGCGTCATGAGAACGTGTGATAATATATCGTGTGTGGGTTGGGTTTGCACTTAACTTGTCGAAATAACTCAGAATAACCCTAGAAACTCAAGCAGCTATAAATGATATAATTGTGACTTATAAATCACAATGACCTACAGCTCGAGTTCCAACTTAGGCCATGATAAGTAATCACGGGTTTTATAATGATATGGAACAAAATGATTTTTTAAATGCAGTATTTATTGCCACAAAATTTATATATAAAGTACTCTATGTATTTGTGGTGTTGTGCTTCATGGAAGGCATTGTAAATTTTGTTTGCCAAAACGTTTCCATTTTTACGTATGTAAAATAGCGTGTGTGTGTGTGTGTGCATGTGTGTTTCTCCGCATGTTATTGTAAGACAATAAATGCACACATTTTGTCACGTAAATCCTCCAGTGTGTGTGCCGATGTCTTGTGGTGTCTTCCCACATGTACGTCATAATGTGTGTGTTTGTGTGTGTGTGTGTGGTTAATGCATGTACAGCATGTCTGCATGGCACAGCATGTAGGTGTGTGTGCTGCTGTGTGTACAGAAGGTTAGGCCTCTACAAATCCATTACTGTGTGTGTGTGTGTGTGTGTGTGTGTGTGCGCGTGTGCTGCTTTATGTAAAGAAGGTTATGACTCGTCAGTCATAAGATGCACTTCTCTTTTGGGCACCTATGTGCATTTATGTTCTGAATGCGTGATCTGTGAATCTGTTCTCCATTACTGTATGCGTATGTGTGTGTGTGTGTGTGTGTGTGTGTGTGTTTGTGTGGCTGGGAGGAATGGAAGGTGGTATGAGTGGTTCAGACTCAGAGCGCATTTCACGGTCCTGTAATGTGTAGGCTAATCACTAGGTCATTAGGCTAGCAGGCCATTAGGCTAGCAGGTCTGAAGCACTCTCCTGCTCTGCTCAGCAAGATAAGTCTATCTATGGTGGCCTCCAGGGGACATGCTTCATCTTCCTACTCGCTTGTCTTCCCCCTTCACACAAAACTACAAAACCAGGCTGAATAAAACATCAAACCAGCATTAGTAAGACCATCAACACACACTGTGTCTCCTGCTTGTGCATGTCACTTGATGCCATAACATCGTATCATGTAGCATATAATATCCTGTCCTTGGCTACATGTGTTCACACTGCTGTGTTCACAGGCAAGGCCAAAAGCTGCTCTTCACCATTTGGAAAAATATTGTTCTTCACCATTTCCTCCACAAACATATTCACTGTTAGCCCTGTTTGATGGCTAGAACAGATCTCCTAATTTAAAAGTTCATCTGTTTATTTTTACTTTTTATGGTTTCTCATAAAAGGTGGTGATATAGTGTCATGGGAAGGATTCAGATACGAGGGGGAAGCTTTTTAAGAGGGCCAATGTTTGTTTTGGCATGAAACTGTCTGCATTGTTTAAGACTGGTCTACACATCTCTTTCTCTGCCCCACTCACGCCCCCTCTCGCCTTCTCTCCTTTCTTTCTCTCCCTTAAACTTATTCTCTCTGTTTCTCTCTCTTACACTCATTCTCTCTCTCTTTCTCTCCCTTCTTTCGCTCCCTTTCACTCACTTTCTCTGTTTCTCTCCCTTACACTTATTCTCTCTCTTTCTCTCCCTTACACTCACTCCCTCTGTTTCTCTTTCTCTCCCTTACACTCATTCCCTCATTTTCTCTCCCTTCTTTCTCTCCCTTTCATTCACTCTCTCTGTTTCTCTCCCTTACACTTATTCTCTGTTTCCCTCTCTTACACTCTTTTCCCCTCCCTCTTTCTCTCCCTTACACACGTTCTCTCTCTTTTTCTGTTTTCCTTCTTTCTCTCCCTCACTCATGCACTCTCTTTCTCTCCTCCTTCTTTCTCTCCCTTACACTCTTTCACCCTCTCTCTTTTCTTTATTTCTCTCTCTGTTCCTCACTCATGCCCTCTCTCTCCCTCTCTTCTCCTCTCTCTCTCTTTCTCTCTCTCTCCCTCTCTTGTCCTCTTCTGTCTGGCTGTGGATCCATTTTCACATATCTGGAAATATTCCTTGAACGCAACATGCCGCTTCAATTAACATTCGGCAGGAAAATAATCCGCTTCGTTCCTCCCGCTGCCATGTTAGGATCCCCAACCATGACAATTTAGTTGTTCTTTTCCCCGACAGGAGAATGGCGGCGGCTGCCCAGAAGAAATCTGGGCTCTGACGGAAGTTTGGACGGGGTACTGTGGAAGGGGAGGCTCGGGGTGCGTTCTGGGTTCTGGGTTCTGGATGACGGATCGGATTGGGTCGAACGGACGGACAGACGGACGGGTGGATGGATGGATGGAGCCTGGCCTGCGAGCCAGAGGTGTGTGTGTGCACTGGCCTGAGAGGTGGGGAGGGCCTGACTGAGAGCTGGGGAGGCTTTTGTATATTTTCAGAGTGGGGCAGCTGTGTGCTGCCCCACGTCGGAGGTTTTTTTTCTCCTCGGGGCTGGGGGCGTTGAGGTTAGGGGGGGAACTGGGGGGTGGAGGGCAGTGGAGAGGAGGGGAGTGGAGGGGCGTTGGTGGGGTGGTGAGGACCACCCGCAGGCCTTTTCGCTGGCAAACCCTGACCAGACTGGCACAATATTAATTAGAGCCTCCCTCTCTCCCTCCCTCCCTCCCTCTCTCTCTCCCTCCATCCCTCTCTCTCTCCCTCTGCCTGGGGATTCTGTGGACATTGACACCTGCATACTCAGGAGTGAGCCATCACAGAACCGTTCACCACACACACACACACACACACACACACACACACACACACACACACACACACACACACAGTCACCACCCCTGCAAACCTCCTTAACCTACTCAACCACTGTGCCCCGACCCCCCCCCACCCCCCCACCCCGACCACCACCATCCCTAAAAAAACCACCCAGACACCCAGTTCGCTCTGCACCGTCGGCAGGGCAGAAATGACTTCCAGGCCTCGCCGGTGCGTACAGACACCCCAGCCGAGATCAGATCATGGGCCATGTGTTTCTGATGCCGCTCCGCTGCTTAGAAATATGCCCTCCACACAAATATGTGGTGTAATGTACAGTGTTTAAGCATGTCTTCACAGCACAGAGAAGTGATGGGTGTGTGTGTGTGTGTGTGTGTGTGTGTGTGTGTGCGTGTACATTGTTTAAGCATGTCTTCACAGCACAGAGAAGTGATGGGTGTGTGTGTGTGTGTGTGTGTGTGTGCGTGTACAGTGTTTAAGCATGTCTTCACAGCACAGAGAAGTGATGGGTGTGTGTGTGTGTGTGTGTGTGTGTGTGTACAGTGTTTAAGCATGTCTCCACAGCACAGAGGAGAACTGATGGGTGTGTGTGTTTGTGTGTGTGGGGAGGGGGGCTGTGATTGTAAAAAAAAGATCCTGTGATGCATACAAGGAAATATTTAAGAATGGCTTTCTTGCAGGGGAGAGAAGAAGAAGAAGAAGAAAAGGGAAAAAGAGCTGGCCAGATGCTTGATTTTCTGGCCCTTTCAGCTGCTGGGTGAAATATATGAAACATTTTACTGGAATCCAACTGGATATAAATGGCAGTTCAATATCCCCCTGCAGTAGTCCAGAGCCTTTATAGGGACTTTGAGGTGTTTTACCTCATGCGGGCACCAATAAATCTGTCACGCAGAAAAATCCGTCTCCAGCCTCCAACAGGGAACAAATTGTGGCTTTCGCAGAGAGGAAGAAGTGACCTGTCAGCTGCCCCCATACATCACCTGGACAAAATGGCCCCCATTCTTTCTGCTGACCAGCAAGAAGCTCGGCTCGTCCCCCACCACCCCATCCTCGCCCTCCCCAGTAAACAAATTCAGGGGAAGAGGAAGGGTGTTAAACACGCCCCTGCACGCACAGCTCACACACACATTACATTTGCACATGATCTGCTCTACTCATCAATCTGTGTGTTGGACTATTTGTATTTTTTTCAGTTTTGGTTGAAAGATATAAGTGGTTTTAAATTCAAATTGTCCATTTAATAGACTGCTGGCCATTGCATGTGTGTGTGTGTGTACATCTGTTGAAAATGGGTAGCCTGGAAGGCGCAGCTGAAAAGAAAAGAATGAGATCATTGCTAAAGCTGGCACGTGTGTGTGTGTGTGTGCGTGCGTGCGTGCGTGTGTGTGTCTTTATGACTGTATGTGTGGTATTTATAGAATATGGCCAGACTAATTCATACCATACTGGTATTAAGAGTGATCAGGTGATGTATAGTCGTGCAGCTCTATTAAAAGTGGGAGTATTATGGAGGCGCATAATTAAAGACCTCCAAGGAGAGCCAGAGCTGCCAGCAGCAGCCACACACCTGACTAAGCTTTCCGTTTTAGCATGTGGCCAGAGCCCAGGGCTTTTTAGCTGCCTTCAGGTGTGATATGTAGAGACAGGCAGGTCATACACACACACACACGCATGCACACACACACACATGAACATGTGAGTGCACAGGCACGCACACATGCACACGCACATGCACACACACGCACACACACACACAGTGCGGCTCTGTCCTAAGAGACAGTGTTAAACAAAACTGAAGCATAGATGGATGGCATCGAAGGAGAGATTCATATCGACATGAACAAGGTTGTACAATACAACAGGGTATGTAAAAACCCGGCCTGGTGAATGCTAAATTGCAAGAACAGCACACACAACACGCAAACAACCTGACAGAACATAAAAGGTGTTTGTATTTAGAGTTTCAGGGTGAAAAAAGCAGACTTCCCTCCTCACACCATCCTTGCAGACAAAGGCAAGCCTTTAGAGGGAGGCTGTACAGCCTACCAGTGAAATCAATTAGCCAAGTGAATAAAGTGAAACCTGCTGTAGTACCCCAGTCAATGCTTTCTCTGTGAGATCTTATCTAGATCATTTTATAATTATTCTTGATAACTAAAATTTTTATTTGACTGTATTTAATGCTTCACATGTCTCACATTGCTCGTTCTGGCACATGCATTAGCGAATGTCAACATGGTTGTTAATAAGAAGTTGTTAATTTTTTACGGTAAATAATCACACTGTACATAGTGGTATGCCCCAGTCACATTCAGTGTAATTCATCAACATTAACAAATCACAGTAATGCAAATAACTGAAATTCAGATATTTGTCATAAATGCTTTATTATCATTATCTATGCTTTATTATCAGTATTAATAGCATGCCATTAATTTAATAGAAGGGAACCTCAGTGGAGAATATTACCTTTTGTCTCATCTAATACGACCAGTCAAATTATGAACAGTGCAATATGAGGGTCAAATTATGAACAGTGCAATATGAGGGTCAAATTATGAGCAGTGCAATATCAGGGTCAAATTATGAGCAGTGCAATATCAGGGTCAAATTATGAGCAGTGCAATAGGAGGGTCAAATTATGAGCAGTGCAATAGGAGGGTAAAATTATGAGCAGTGCAATAGGAGGGTAAAATTATGAGCAGTGCAATAGGAGGGTAAAATTATGAGCAGTGCAATAGGAGGGTCTTTTTTGCACATTGCTGATGCTCTTTTAAAATGTAATGGGCAGTCTGATGATGGAAATCCGTCGGGACCTGATATTTCCCCCTGGATTCATACATGACTATTCTATCGACTTCTCAACCTCTTCGGCACAGACCCTACACACATATTGACCGGCATATATATGTATTTTTTAACTGTCAGCATATTTTACCAAATTAAATATTCAAATGCTGTTGATCATGTCAGGGTCTTCACGTTAATTTTTTGACCAAACATCAATTTCCAAATATTTTTTTGTGGTTGTTTTTTTTTCTCTGAAATGAACACATCCTAGGAGAATGCGTATAAACAGGACCAGGGCACGCTGCCAATTAGCTTTGCACAGCAACGAGACAAGACGGACCGAAAATAATTATTGCACGCTGGTCTGGGCCCCCCTGAGCCGGCGTCTGACTGCGGGTGAATGCTGAAGACCTGGCCCTGACGGGGTGTGTGTGTGTGTGTGTATGTCTGAGTGTGTATGTGTGTGTGTGTGTGAATGCTGAAGACCTGGCCCTGGCAGTGTGTGTGTGTGTGTGTGTGTATAGGGAGTAGAGTAGAGCAGAAGTGTTTATTGTCACTACACAAAGTATAGGGAGATGTCGTTTGGAGCAGCCAACAGCAGATGCATAGAGACCCAGTATATAAGAACAGAATGAAATAGATAAAGAATGGCTGGGTAGAGTTAAAAATATAGGTGCAATTTACAGCAATATACACAAGCAAAACTATAAAACAATATGAAAAACAATATGTACATTTACACTATCAAGCTATGGATCAGATAGCACAGAGTCCAAGTATGTGTGTGTGAGTGTGTGTGTGAGCAGTGTGTGTGTGGGCAGTGTGTGTGTGTGTGAGTGTGTGTGTGTGCAGTGTGTGGCGGCCCCTGCCCTGCTCCGTAGCGGGGAGACCAGGCTCTCGTCCCGCGTAGCGCCGCCCGGCCGGGGCGAGATAGATTGGCCATCCACCAATGGCTGTCAATAAAGAGGGTAGAAGGGAAATAAACAGAACTTGTTTTCAATGGCAGCTATCTGGGAAGATCAATCATTGTAACAGCCAATAATAAATGGATCATGCCCCTATGTTTTTAAAAGCCATGGCAGATGTATTGAATGGGAAACCTTGTGTGGGAGAAAATAGAGCTTTATTGATCAGGGACGACTGGGGAGAAAAGGGGAGGAGAGAGAGAGACAGATAGACAAAGTGCGATGTGGAGGGTGGGAGAGAGAGAGAGAGAGCGAAAGAGAGAGAGACTGGGAGGGAGGCAGGCTGGTAGGGTAAAACTCCTGACATCCAGGAAAATGATGCTCTCACTGGATTTTTTTTATAGACTGTTCTCACCGTAAATTCAAATGACACGAAGCGTTCTAAATAAATGGCGTGATAATGATGCCATTAGCTTAAATATACTGCTGATAACACTGTACAGTCCACAAAGCATCCTCCTGCCTGCCTGCCTGCCTGCTTGCCTGGCAAACATTACTGCAGATGAACAGAATGATCACCATATTGGACAGCAATTCCAACAAGTTTTAATATGCCTCATTGATTACAAGCTGCCGATATAGCCTACTTGGAAAATGTGAAATGTAACACATTACAGTATTACATTAAATTCAAAGACTAAATATTTAATCAAATACATAGTTATTCTTTTTATTTTTTATTTCAGAGTGGGGGAGGACAGGAAATCACTCTCGTTACAATAGAAATGTTAAACTTTTTTCTCATTCGTTTCCAGCGAAAATTCTCTAAATAATGACTCTTCTCACAAGCACTGCACGCAACTGCCTGAGGTCTGGTGTAGGACCAAGCTAAACATGCAGGTCCACAGTTTGAAAAAGCAGAGGAAGAAAAAAGAGAGAGAGAAAGAGAATGAGAAAAAAGACTCTGGCTTGGGGTGGTGTGGTCTGAAAATACTTTGACTGTGGCCAGACAATTAAGGATTTAGGTGTGGCGATAGGAAGAATGTGGAAATCGGATCCTCGTAGCGCCCGAGCCCACACCCTGCAGTCTTGGCTTCCTGCGAATGCCACATGCGCCCGCCCGCTGCCCCTCGGCCCCACCGCCCGGACAGCCAACAGACCCCGTGTGTGTGTGTGTGTGTGTGTGTGTGTGTGTGTGTGTGTGTGTGTGTGTGTGTGTGTGTGTGTGACATATGTGGCTTTTCCTCCATTGTTTTGCCTCCCTTCGTCTTCCCACAGGAGCCTGTGGAGAGGGTATCCCATAATTCCACACTCACCTACACACACACACACACACACACACACACACACACACACACACACCCCTGACCCACAACACACACACTCACGGCCCCCCAACTCTCGCCTTTCCCCTCTGCTAACCTGCAGGGACACCAATGGGAACCTATCCATCAGAGCACATGACATAAAACCTTTCCTGTCCGAGTTTTTTAAGTAAATACTCTCTTTAGCTAATTCTCTGTCTTTTACTTGTTACATATACCTGTTTGTGAGTCAAATAAAGTGTGTGGGAAGCAGCATTCTTCGGGCTGGGTGCAGTGTGTGTTTTTCAGAGCAAAAAGGATAAGGAGTTAATTGATGGGCTGATAGCATCATAAAGCTGACAGGAAGACGTGTAGCTCGAAGCGGGAAGAGGGGAAGCCAGTTGAGCACGGACAGATCCTCTCAGGTCAGTCTGACATCCTCCCCCCAGTTTGGTGTCCGCTTGCCTCGCCAGAGAGAGAGGGAGAGAAAGAGAGAGAGAGAGAAAGAGAGAGAAATCTATTACGCCTCACACAGCTCCCCACAGTTTTTGTTCAGTCTAACCCCTGGCTATGTTAAAATACTGAAATTATTATGCAGATGAATATTACAATGATGTGGGGTACATTTTATTATTTTACACACTGTGTCTACATAACAGTAACATTATTGATTTTTAAAAATACAATGTTATTTCAAAATAACAATCCAAAATAATCATTTTATGTTTGAATTTACCTCCAGCAATTTTCAGGTCAGCCTCACAACAACAACCATAAAACTTTAATGAAAGCTTTTATTTCAATAATTCATCATATGCCAATTAAAGAAAACAATTCCCAACATCACACAGACAACACACAATTGTTTCTGATTTGACAGAGAGCGAGAAAGCCTATAGATAAATTGAGTCATCCCTCAAAAGAGTACGTATTTCCCTGACGCTCTCAAAATGGATGGCCTTGTAACAGGGCTCTTTACCTTGACTTGGGCAGGCTCCTGGACAGGCCAGGTATGCTTCTCAAATTCACTGTGCCATCCCCCTCTCCTCTCCTCTCCTCTCCTCTTCTCCTCTTTTCTCTTCTCTTCGCCTCTCGTTCGGGCCCAATTGTCTCCCTTTTTGCCGAGGTGATCGATGAGCAACACAAAAGCGAGAGGAAGAGAGAGAGGGAGAGAGAAAGAGAAAGAGAAAGAGAGAGGGAGAGAAAGACAGAGGGAGAGATAAGGACCTCAAGCCTGCTGAACATGATTTTCATTAGAGGAAAAAATAGCCTTGATAAAGAAGAGGTTTTCCAGGGATTCTGAGATCTGTATTGACAAAAAAGGAAAACAAAAAAGAATAAATGCAACGTTTTATTGAAATACAAAATTTGTTATTAAAATTTGGCTTTGGAAAATGTTTAATTTTTTTTATGAAAATAGCAAAACGAAATAGCTTTAGATGTTTAAATGTCGATTATTCACATTACTGTCATGACTCGTTTGCGTAAAGTATGCAGAAATATTAGAGATGCTGAAATGCATTTTGCCATGTGTCAAAAACAGAGATTTATGATGTGTTTTAGTGACACAGGAAGATAAGATATAGAAGCAGAGACTATAGCAGTTCCAGACAGTAAAATATTTCGGAAATATTTTGAAGTGTTTTTTTTTTTTTTCTTTAAATATTTTCTTTGCCTGCAGAGCCAGAAGAGAATGACGTACAAACACACACTAATTTGTAACAATATCAGATTCTCCCATGTATCCCGTAGAAGAAATGTGCCTGTGATGAGGTTTATGGTCGTGACAGCGCACTCCAACGTTTTTTTTCAATCACAGTGTATAATTCTTAGGCTGTCATGGCATTCTTGACGGTTCAACATTTTCACCAGTGTTGAATGTAATTATATGGAGATTGAATTTCTAGGCTACATGCTGTATACATTTTCAGTGTTTATGTGGACGTTTGGCGCTTTATGCGCTTCCCTGAAGATTTGTGTGGCGGTCGGCTCTTAATATGGGTTGTGCTTCTGATGACAGTTTCCTGTTTCTGTTAAAGTGCTGAGGGTATGACTGACGCGCCCATCACTCGAGCGTTTCGGCGAAACATAAACTACTCAAGCTCGCGGGCGCCGAGTGGACTTCCCTGCTCCTCAGATTCACCGGCAGTCGATCGCGAGGAAGAAGAAGCCAGCGCTGGGACAGTGCTACTGCAGCACTGCAGGGGGAAAGGGGACAGACACAGACACACACACACACACACACACACACACACACACACACAAAGACACAGACAGACAGACACACACACACAGACACAGACAGACACACACAGACACAGACAGACAGACACACAGACACAGACAGACAGAGACACAGACACACAGACACACAGACAGACAGTGACACAGACAGACAAATGCAGGGACACAGACAGACAGACACACACACACACAAACACAGACAGACACACACACACAGACACACACACACACAGACACAGACAGACAGAGACACAGACAGACAAATGCAGGGACACAGACTCACAGTCACACAGAGATACAGACAGACAGACTCACAGTCACACAGAGATACAGACAGACTCACAGACACACAGAGATACAGACAGACACACAGGCAGACACACAGGCAGACACACAGACACAGACAAAGAAACAGACAGACAGACACACAGACAAACGCAGGAACACAGACAGACAAACGCAGGGACACAAACAGACAGAGACACAGACAGACAGACAATCTGAGGGACACAGACAGACGCCATGGCCTTGGGTTGTGCGCACCAGCAATGGCATCAGGAATGGAAACTGGGGATGGGTAGCTGGTGGGAGGAAGGATTTCCTGCAGCGACGGTATCAATATGTTTAACATGTCCTCTGACTCTTTTTTTTCTTTTTTTTTTCTTTTTACTATCAGGCAGTGGTCAGGACAGCCCCCTCTCCCTGAGGACCCCGAGGCCGCGCCTGGCCGCATAAAACACATCATCATCCCTTTCCTCCCAGCAGCTTGCAAAGACGTTGAAGGATCTTCGGAGGATGGGGAGAGGCTGACAAGCTATTGCAGGGGTCCCCTTTTGGCCTCCTTTGCAAAGGATGAAATACTTTTACACACACACACACACACACACACACACACACACACACACACACACAGGGAAATGGGAATCACACACAGACCAGTCCACTAGGAGTTTGCTCCACAGACCTCTCTGTCAAAGTGAGGGCTCTGGATGGGCAACACACACACACACACACACACACACACACACACACACACACACACACACACACACACACACACACACTGAGGGCTGTGGATGGGCAACACATCCAGCCCAGCGGTTTCAAGTATCCTCCCCGAGAAAAAAAACAAAAAAAAACACCCACTTTCAAGTAAACCACCACCCATGCGGAAGGCCTGCAGTTCATTTTGTTATTTTTTGATATCATAAAACTTATTGCATCGATTGTTTGGTAATTACCCCCGACCGAAGTGCTACATTGTGTACTTAGTTGGCCGGGGCTAAATGTGGAGCAGGAACCCTGGAATTGTGGGTGCTGGCTCAGCAGCGGGCGAGCGTGCTGAGAGGGATGTGTTTTTCTCAGGAAATATCTGTGGACTTAATAGAGGGCGCGGGGTGCGCCAGCCGGAGCAGAGACCGCTCAGATCTGCACAGGAACACACACACACACACACAAACACACATGCACACAGACACACACACACACACACACACACACACACACACGTGCAAGGAAAAATGTTTTACAATTTTTAAAGCGATTTCTTATTTGGGTTTCCACACACTGTGCAAACATCAAAACATCCATTACAAAAACTACACGAGGGCATGCAGTGTGTCTGACCCACACCAGCAGTGTTGTTTCTTTTGGCTGTAGACACACACACACACACACACACACACACACATGCACATGCACACACACTCACAAAGCTAGGTTTTCTATACATTTGCACCTTGTGTGTGTGTTCATGCACTGCTATCGATATTACCCATACTGCACGTCATTTTTTCAATAAATAAACAAAACATTTCAACAACTTTTCTCAAAAACGTCCAAGCGCTTCTGAAACACTGCTCCTTCGTGGACCCTTCATTATTAATAGAGGATGAATGAAAGGGCTTGGCACTTGTGTATTGCATTAACTGCAGCTAAAATGAATGTTAGCATCACAGAAGCAAGCTAAGGTTGAATGGCAGAGCTCAGACACACTGGCTCGGAGGGTATGCTAACTCCAGTGTGAGGGTATGCTAACTCCAGTGTGAGGGTATGCTAACTCCAGTGTGAGGGTATGCTAACTCCAGTGTGAGAGTATGCTAACTCCAGTGTGAGGGTATGCTAACTCCAGTGTGAGGGTATGCTAACTCCAGTGTGAGGGTATGCTAACTCCAGTGTGAGAGTATGCTAACTCCAGCGTGAAACAAAACACTGGCTCGGAGAGTATGGTAGCCTCTGTGTGAAACTTCAAGTCTCAATGCAGAGCTCAGAAACACTGATTCAGAGAGTACAGTAACCCAGTGTGAGTGTTTGGTAACCTCAGTGTGACGCTTCATATGTCTCAATGCAGCGCTCAAAAACACTGGCTCGGAGAGCATGGTAATTCCAGTGTGAAGCTTCATATGTCTCAATGCCTGGAAATGTTGCCACCACAAGCTGCAGCAGAAGTGATTAAGGTACCCGTGCCAAAATACCAGCCCAGCTCCAACTCCACTGCCATAAAGTAGAGCAATGATTTTGCTCAGAGGGTTGATTTCATTCATCTTATTTTACGTAGCAGACAGGCAGGCAGGCAGATAGGCAGGCAGACAAGCAGGCAGGGAGGGAGGCACACAGGCAGGCAAACAGACAGGCAAACAGACAGACGGACAGATAGGCAGAAAGACAGACAGGCAGACAGACAGACATCTGGTTACACATATGCATTTCCTACATGTTTATCACAGTATTTCACTGGTTTAAATTTGTAATATTTTAAACTTGGCTGTGAATAAAAAATAAAGTCTCAGTATTCAAATGTATGTTGTTTTTCTTGATTTAATATTAAACTAAAATTTAAAACAAAAAAGCCCAAATCCCTATTTCCATACAAAATATGGGTTTGTTCCGAAACAGGAGAACTCGACAAACATTACTGGACATTACCAACACAAGTCATGCTCTCTTAACATTTTTAATACTTTAAACTTGGCTGTGAATAAAATATAAAGTCTATAGATGCACGTTACCAACACATGCTCTCTTTTCTTGCCTTTCTCTTTTTTTTCTTTGTTGAAGTTGCCAGCATGTCACATGTCATGTCAGCCTGCCTTGCTAGCTCCTGACTAAACGGGTGAACTTTAGCACCTAACAAAACCAGTTTGTGCTTGCTTACATTTCTCGCGATGATAATAACTATTTGAGTGTAAACGTTCTTGAAATCACACCGTGTCTCACATTTCTTATGTACTTAATTAAATCATGGATCATTTGATAATGTATTATTGTATTTGATAATGTATTATTGTATTTGATAATGTATTATTGCTGTATTATTCCCAGTTGTGTTTATGTCTTTGTTTTAAAATAATAAGTCCTTGGATTAAGAGTGATAAATGTGGGTCAGCTCAAAGTTAACGTCTAACAATTCAAAGGATATTAAGCAGCAGAATTTCAAAGGAAGTCGGGAAACATGCGAGGGCTTACGAACGGCCCTCGGCCTAAAAATAGTGAGACGGCCATTAATACCTGCTGACTGAAAGCTGTGTGGCCTGAGAAAATGACCACATGCGGCAATCGGCAGGCCTTGGCAGGAACACTCCACTCCCTGCCTCCACACTTTCATGACCTGCCCAGGGAGAGAGAGAGAGAGAGAGAGGGAGAGAGAGAGAGATGAGAGAAAGAGGGTGGGGGGGGGGGGGGGTGTGGTATGAGTGAATGAGGAGGAAAGAAAAAAGAATCCCTGTAATGCCCAGTGAGAATCTCCAGATTCAGTCACAGTGACCACACTGGGATTTGGGGATTTTATGTAGATTACTACGTTTCAAACTTCATCTTGTGGTGGGAAAAAAACATAAATCAGAAGTGAGAAAGTCTTCACTCTGGAGGGAAAAACATGACATGGAAAAAGGGCAAACACAAACCTGTGCAGCGCTCAGCTTGTTCACGTCAGCATTTGGGGCCCCTCGGAGACACCCCTGTGAAGGAGACACCCCTGTGAAGAAGACAACCCTGTGAAGGAGACACCCCTGTGAAGGAGACACCCCTGTGAAGAAGACACCCCTGTGAAGGAGACACCCCTGTGAAGAAGACACCCCTGTGAAGGAGACATGCCTGTGAAGGAGACATGCCTGTGAAGGAGACATGTCTGTGAAGGAGACATGTCTGTGAAGGACACACCCCTGAAGGACACACCCCTGAAGGACACACCCCTGTGAAGAAGACACCCCTGTGAAGGAGACACCCCCGTGAAGGAGACATGCCTGTGAAGGAGACTCCCCTGTGAAGGACACCCCTGTGAAGGAGACATGCCTGTGAAGGAGACTCCCCTGTGAAGGAGACCCCTGAAGGAGACAACCCTATGAAGGAGACACCCCTGTGAAGGAGACATGCCTGTGAAGGACAAACCCCTGTGAAGGACACACCCCTGTGAAGGAGACACCCCTGTGAAGGACAGCATGCTGGTGCTCAGTGCTCACACTTAAAGCCCAAGCCTGTGAAGGACACACCCCTGTGAAGGACTGTGTGCTGTTGCTTGGAGACACCCCTGTGAAGGACAGCGTTCAGGGCCCCTCAGACACACCCCTGTGAAGGACTGTGTGCTGTTGCTTGGAGACGCCCCTGTGAAGGACAGCGTGCTGTTGCTTGGAGACGCCCCTGTGAAGGACTGTGTGCTGTTGCTTGGAGACGCCCCTGTGAAGGACAGCGTTCAGGGCCCCTCAGACACACCCCTGTGAAGGACTGTGTGCTGTTGCTTGGAGACACCCCTGTGAAGGACTGTGTGCTGTTGCTTGGAGACACCCCTGTGAAGGACTGTGTGCTGTTGCTTGGAGACGCCCCTGTGAAGGACAGCGTGCTGTTGCTTGGAGACGCCCCTGTGAAGGACTGTGTGCTGTTGCTTGGAGACGCCCCTGTGAAGGACTGTGTGCTGTTGCTTGGAGACGCCCCTGTGAAGGACTGTGTGCTGTTGCTTGGAGACGCCCCTGTGAAGGACTGTGTGCTGGTGCTCAGCGCTCACACTTAGCGCCTCAGCCAGCGGAGGCCATTTTGCCCGTCATACGAGCAGTCCTGCTGGACTTGGCTCTACCCAGAAAAAGTGACAACTTCCAAAGAAAAGAGAACATGTTTTGGCAAAGGAAAACAAGAGTTAAATGTCGCTGTGTGCCAGAAACATGGTCTTACAATAAGAGCTGTTGGGAGCGCCCAGCAGGTGAATGAGTCATCCAGTAGAGCTTCCTCTGCTGAAACAATTCAGAAACAAAGTAAATAGGAAGTGACCATTAAAAAAAAACCAAGAGAGGACTTTGCCGTCTTTCTTTTTCTCTCTCTCTCTCTTTTCTTTTTTTTGCCGTCTCTTGCTCCTCGCAGTCGGGCTGTCACAGGAAGAGATAGGAAGCCCAGAAACACTCTTGATCGATGTCGTGCTCGCAGAACGGGAAGCAACAACATGCTCGGGTGCAGAGGGGCCTGCGCTATTTTTGCGTGGCTGGACGGAAAAGGGACGCACCCCCCCACACACACACACCCGGTACACACACACACACACACACACACACACACACACACACATACACACACACACACACACACCTCATCCCCCCACCCCCAGCTCTGAGAAGGCTGCAGATCGGTCTGGGAGGGCGTTGCGTCGCGTAGCCACACACTGTGTTTTGTAGACATCTGTTGGCATGAGAGGGGAGAAACAAAACAGTCATGTTCACACTCACTCCCATTTCCACATGCACAGACACTCATGAACACACACACACTGACGCACAGACACACACACACACACACACCACAACAACAAGAGAGGGGACAGTGGGTTGAATAGAGACCGATAAAGGGACAACAATGCCTTTACCAGGGAAATGATGTTCCATTCCTCCCCACACGCTCTCTGTCTGGCACACACACATACACACACACACACACACACACACACAGAGGAAGGCCAGTGAGAAGTAGCCTGCATCAGCCAAGCCAGATGCCTGTACTAAGGCCCACTATTTAAATGTTGTTTTTCCTGATTTAATATTAAAATAAGATTTAAAACAAAAAAGCCCAAATCCCTATTTCCTTACAAAATATGGTTTTGTTCCGAAACAGGAGAACTCGACAAACATTACTAGAGTTGTGTTTTCCCTCGTAATTGGAAATGGATCATATTCATACCCAAAGGTTCCCTTTTCGATGTAGGTGGCAAGCGCGTCTCACCAGGAGGAGGTAAATCTGCAGCCGAAACGCGCCACACAGACCTCTCTAAAAATACGCCCTCCCCGCTCTCGCGCTCCAGTTAGAGGCCTCTCCGTGTGGTCTCACCTTAAACCGCACAGACTTAATATCACAGCTGGACGTTGGTGGGCTGCACAGTACATGGGAAAAGAGGGCAGGAGAGAGAGAGACAGGGAGGGGGGGGGGGAGCGAGCGAGAGGGAGGGAGAGGGAGCGAGAGGGAGAGAGAGAGAGGGGGAGAGGGAGCGAGAGGGAGAGAGAGGGAGGGAGGGAGGAAAAGAGAGAGGGAGAGAGGAAGAGAGAGAGGGAGGGAGAGAGAGGGGGGGGGGAGAGGGAGCGAGAGGGAGGGAGAGAGAGAGAGAGAGAGAGAGAGGGAGGGAGAGAGAGAGAGGGAGAGGGAGCGAGAGGGAGGGAGAGAGGGGGGGGGGGGGGGAGAGGGAGCCAGAGGGAGGGAGGGAAAGAGAGAGGGAGAGAGGAAGAGAGAGAGGGAGGGAGAGAGAGGGAGAGAGAGAGGGAGGGAGAGAGAGAGAGGGAGGGAAAGAGAGAGAGAGGGAGGGAGAGAGAGAGAGGGAGGGAAAGAGAGAGAGAGGGAGGGAGAGAGAGAGAGGGAGGGAGAGAGAGAGAGGGAGGGAAAGAGAGAGAGAGGGAGGGAGAGAGAGAGAGAGGGAGGAAGAGAGAGAGGGAGGGAGAGAGAGTTCAGCTTATAAAAGGTGGAAATCCAAGTGACTCCCATTTTTGTCTGGCCAGCTCTTGCCCCCCCCCCCCCCTAAGGTTGGGATCGCTTTCAACAACAATAGTGTGCGTGTGCGCCGGCGTGGCGGTGTGTGTGGATGGAGTTACACGGGCGCTTATTGAACATCCATAAAGACGGGAGTATTTCTCTGAACTACCACCCCTGCCCTCAGTCTCCCGGCCCGGCTGGGCCAGGGCTGCCCCCCCACTTTCCTACTCTGTCATAAGTGGTGGGCGACCGCAGTGTTTTGATGGGGTGCTCGGTGGCCCATCCTATTCCCACATTTTGTAGAGCATGGCGAGGAAGGCGCTTGTTCACCATGTTTCCTTTTATAACGCTCCACCTCTCGCCTACCTCCCAAGTGCTGGGCGCGCTCAGCACGGATGACATCACATGATTTAGGTGACTGCTCTGGCCGCGGCTACCATGCTGAACAACCCTCCTGTAACAACACCCACCCACCCGCCGTCTTACACACACACACACACACACACATATATAATCAGACATACACACACATGCACACACACACACATGTAGTAAGACATACACACACACGCACACACACACACACACATAGTCAGACATACACACACACACACACACGCATAGTCAGACAGACTCACACACTTCATCAAGAGAAAAACATTTCAGACTGTCTAGTCTTGAGTGGAACTGTAATCTGAAGTGTGTGGTATGCCCCGCCATCAAAGCTGGAGGGGTGGAGAGGGGGCAGTAAATATCTGAGGATTGGGGAAGTCTGCTGTACAAGAGTACTCCTTTGGGGTGGGGGGTGGAGGGTCAGCCCAAATCCAGTGGCGCATATGCCAGTAATACGAGACATTACATGTGTGGCCTCTTTTTTTGTATTATTACTCAAAGGAAACAGACTTTAACATGGAAACATTACAGGTAACAGAATTTGGATATATAGAATCGTGTAAAAATGTCAGCCATATGAGAATACTTTCTGTCCATCAAAATAAAATCGCACGGTTGTCTGCAGCAGGTATTTCGGCTGATTTAAAAGTCTCCGAAAAACTTCAACAATAATAATAAAAAACTTGCGCAAAAACTCACCGGCACAAAGAACAGCTCTATCTTGTTCTCAAATAGAGAGATGTGCTTTTATACAAATCTATTATCCTCTGATGAAAAGATGGAGAGCTTGGGTGGGGAAGGAGAGACAGGGGGAAGGGGAGGGGGAGGAGGTCACGGGGGGGTGGTCGGGGGGGTGGGGGGTGGGGGTTGGTTGGTGAGGTTGCTGATTGGTTTTGTTGCCGTGGCGACCCAGAGATTAAATAGACAGGAGTCAGACCGCCATCCGTCAGAGGTGTTATTGCGGCACGGCTCACAATGGGGGCGACCTTCACGGCAATCAGAATGGATCTGTGCGACACGGAGCAGCCCACACCACACCTGAGCATAGCGTGCCACACATCTGCCACTCCAAACACACCGCAGAGGACAGGCCACACACACACACACACACACACAGGCATGCACATCACACACACACACCTACACAACACACACACAGCCATGCATACACATCACACACACACACACACATGCATACATGTTACACACACCCACACACATGCATACATGTCACACACACACACACACACATGCATACATGTCACACACACACACACATGCATACATGTCACACACACACACACACACATGCTTACATGTCACACACACCCACACACAGGCATGAACATCACACACACACACCTACACACACATGCATACACATCACACACACCAACACACGCATGCATACACACACACATACACATCACACACACACCCACACACAGGCATGCACACACTACATGCACACGCACACAAACACACACAAATCACATGCACGCACATTTAGTCTAACAGAAAAATACACAACCCATATAAACGTTCACAAACATGAATGTGTGTGAATGAATGAATGAATGAATGAATGTGCATTCAGGTACATAATCTGTTTTTCTCTCTCATACATTATTAGACACACACAAACCAAATAACTAGACACTCGTGAACAAAAAGTAGGCACATGCGTACGTACATACATACCCAACACACAAAGGCGAGACAGACAAAGTCCTCAAACAGGCCCACAGATGCCCTGTGCAGTCAGAGAAGCCCCTGGAGGGAACATTACGTATTTTTTATTCAGTGATTACCCAATGAAATTGATCGGCTAGGTGTAGAGCCGTTTTGGGAGGCCTGTGGCTTTGCGGCCAAACCACAGCAATGAGACACAGAGAGACAGAGAGAGAGACAGAGACAGAGAGAGAGAGAGAGACAGAGAGAGACAGACAAAAAGAGAGAGAGAGACAGAGAGAGAGACAGAGAGAGAAAGGATCCTATTTATTACAGTGGTGAGAGCACTGACCTCCGCACCAGCGCGGGCAGGCAGGTTTTATTTGGGACAAGGGGAAGTCAATTAATTCATAAATACTTAAGCACGCTTACTGTAAGAGAGGGAGGAGATGGGCATCGATCGGTCCCAGGAATACAGAGGAGAGGATGGGGGAGAAGTCCCGGCTGACCCCGCTGATGGGGTCTTTACAAGCAGACTATTCTATCAACAGCGTCTGAGTATTTGGCTGTAAATATTTTATGATGAATTATGAATTATTATAAATTCCATTTTATATTCATTTCTATTTAACAATTCAACAACTGATGACAAATGTTCTTTAAAAAAATAGGCTGGCTAATAGGAAATACAAAACTTATGTACATGAAAATATGTAGATATATGATTATACACATTCTCTCTCTCTTTTACCCTATCACATACACATGCACACACAGACACACCCATATGTGCTTCTTTATATAAATATAAATATACCTATAAATATGATATAAACAAATACACGTGCAATACGTCTCTCGTATGAAAGTATTGGTGCATAAATAGGGCATGTGCATGTGCTTCTGCCTCTCATTCACAGAGCTGATGTGCAGACGCATCCAGACCCCTGTGCACCTGTACAGAGAAACGGTGACAGAATATGGCCAAACAGCAGAAAGAGGGTGACCTCATTTTTAAAGTGCTTAGAGGGGCAGCCCCAAGGTGACCTGTGCACCTATCGTCTGCTCTCCTCCTCCTCCTCCTCCTCCTCCTCTCCTCCTCCTCTTTCCAGGGGTCAGCACTACAGAAAAGTAATTTCCAAAACTGCCAGCCTTGTGTGGCCCTCCCGTGTGAAACTTCTGTGTCACTTTCTCCACAAGAAAATACCGGATATTTGGATTCTGCTGAACTGAAGACTTGTGAGAAATTACAAGAATTACAAAAGGGAAAAATTAATAAAATTCATTTGACGGCTATGGTGTTGCTATAATATTATGGACATACTACTTCAATAAAACTTTTATTTGGCATGGTATATATATGTATTCTGGCATGGTGTATATATATATATATATATATATATATATGTATTCTGGCATGGTGTATATATATATATATATATATATGTATTCTGGCATGGTGTATATATATATATATATATATATATATATATATATATATATATATATATATATATATATATATATATATATATATGTATTCTGGCATGGTGTATATATATATATATATATATATATATATATATATGTATTCTGGCATGGTGTATATATATATATATATATATATATATATATATATATATATATATATATGTATGTATTCTGGCATGGTGTATATATATATATATATATGTATGTATTCTGGCATGGTGTATATATATATATATATGTATGTATTCTGGCATGGTGTATATATATATATATATATATGTATGTATTCTGGCATGGTGTATATATATATATATATGTATGTATTGTGGCATGGTGTATATATATATATATATATAAATGTATTCTGGCATGGTGTATATATATATATATATGTATGTATTGTGGCATGGTGTATATATATATATATATGTATGTATTCTGGCATGGTGTATATATATATATATATGTATGTATTCTGGACACACACTCGCACACGTGCGCACACACACACACGCACATAAATGCATGGATACACAGCCAAACACGCATGCACACACGCATGTATGGACACACACTCCCACACCCGCGCGCACGCACACACGCACACCCACATGCATATAAATGCATGGATACACACACCCAAACACACCTGCACACACGCATGTATGGACACACACTCACACACACACGTGCACACACACGCATGGATACACACACCCAAACACACATGCACACACACACACACGCACACACGGTAAAAATGGTCCAGACACTGCAAGCTGCCACTGCTCCGTGGACTGAAGGCGGCCACAGATGTGGACCTCTGGAGAGGAGCTGCAGCGTTTTAATGGCCAGACGTAATTGCATGTATCACTCTCTGCTGAGGTCAAGACATGGGAGGAAGAGCATGAAGAGAGGGGAAAAATTTGGTCAGAAAATATGATGCTCAGGGATATTTTAGGCTGAGGTGTCTGTAAAAGTGTGTGTGTGCATGTGTGTGTGTGTGTGTGTGTGTGTGTGTGTGTGTGTGTGTGTGTGCATATAGTTTCTAAGAGGTGTATGCTCTGCCTCTCCTGTAAATGTATGTTTGTGAGTCATACAGAAGAACTAAGTGTATTGGCAACAGTGTTAAATTCACAAATACATGTAATGAGGTTATTGCTGTTGTGCTTGTTGGTGGTTTGTGTGTGTGTGTGCGTGTGTGTGTATGTGTGTGTGTGCGTACGTGCATTTGTGTGTGAGTGTATGTGTATGTCTGTGCGTTCGTGTGTGTGTGTGTGTGTGTGTATGCATGCGTCAAAGGGATGTCACTCAGCAGCTCAGGGCCTCTAGAGTAATCAGTCCATCAGTGAGGGAGAGGCAGAAGCTAATTCTCAACACCCCCCCCCACACACACACACCCCCACACTCACACACACCCACACACACACTCCCCCTGGTGCTCCCAAGACGGATGCTTTGGGTAATAACACTAATCAATACCTTTCCTCGCCCCCCGCCCCCTCTGCCATTATTAGCCATTTGTCATCAGCCATCGCATCGCCCCGCTTATCAGACATCAGCATCTTGTTCACATGCCATGCAGGGACCAACACACACACACACACACCCCTCCCCCTGAGGCCACGGGGCTGTCAGGATCACCCAGGAGGTTCCCTCTGCTACAGTCTGTTTGGCTCCCTCTTTACACACACACACACACACACACACACACACACACACACACACACACACACACACACAGAGGCCTCATCATGAGTTGACGAATGAATACATCAACGCAGTGACAGCACCCACATGCATGCTTATGCTACGATCCATAGTGAGAAAATTAATCAAGCCACAAGCATCCACTGACACCACACACGCAGAGTACAGTATGTGTGTGTGTGTCTATGTGTGTGTGTCTGTGTTTGTGTGTGTCTGTGTGTGTGTGTGAGCGAGAGATAGAGAGAGGGAGAGAGAGAGAGAGAAAGAGCGAGAGAGAGAAGAGGGAAGGCACACAGCTCAAGCCTTCATTCGTTTCTGTCTCTTCCATTTCTCAGGAGCCAAAGAACCAACTGGCACCTTCTTCTAATTAACAGCGCAGGACGGCACAGTGGGAATGTCTCTGCCAGACTGCAGCTCTACTCTACTCTACTCCACTCTACTCTACTCTACCATACCCTACTCTACTCTACTCTACTCCACCCTACTCTACCATACCCTATCCTACTCTACCCTACTCTACTCTACTCCACCCTACTCTACCCTACTCTACCCTACTCTACTCTACTCTACTCTACTCTACCCTACTCTACTCTACTCCACTCTACTCTACTCTACCATACCCTACTCTACTCTACTCTACTCTACCCTACTCTACTCTACCCTACACTACTCTACTCTACTCTACCCTACTCTACTCTACTCTACTCTACTCTACCCTACTCTACTCTACACTACTCTACTCTACACTACTCTACCATACCCTACCCTACTCTACTCTACCCTACCCTACCCTACTCTACTCTACTCTACCCTACCCTACTCTACTCTACCCTACTCTACCCTACTCTACTCTACCCTACTCTACCCTACTCTACTCTACTCTACACTACTCTACTCTACTCTACTCTACTCTACTCTACTCTACCCTACTCTACTCTACTCTACTCTACCCTACTCTACTCTACCCTACACTACTCTACTCTACTCTACC
>CM050212.1:1457500-1460000 GCA_027475355.1 Coilia nasus
TTCAGCATTTTATCCTCTCCTACCATCTGCGTGTGGTGACAGCCTGAGATATCGAGAAGCTGTCCGTGTTTACGTTTTGGGAAAGCCACTGACTCTGGACAAAGGAACTCATGTTTCTCTTCTCCTCATAGCTTGCACTCTGCCTGAGTAGCTTACTTCTTGCCTCATATTTATTAAGATAATTAATTGCCCTTCTGAGACAACAAGAACAAGATTGATATCTTAATGTCTTGTCACCCGCAGTGCCTGATTATTTAATTAAGCAATTAAGGGACGTCTCGGAGGACAAACACATTAATTGCAAAAGCAGGTGTTGCAAGAGCGGGATGTTTAGATTGTAGTTTGACTTTTCTTTTCCAACTCAGGGCCCAGTGTTACAGAGAGAGCATACTTTGCAAACAATAACATATAAATACAGGGACCATGTTATATGAGAAGTATTCTGTTAGTCTGCACACGAACAACAATTCATAAAAACTACACAGCTGTGAAATTTGTCAGTGGCAACCCTACCTCAACTAAGCATCTGCTACATTTTTTGTGAGGACACTGCGGTGGCTTCGAAAGCTTTTATAGTTTCCTGCTTTAAAAAAACTACTATGACTTCAGAACAATGTATTGTCTCTGTCAGGCAGAAAAGCTGAGGAAGTGAGTGGTAATCAAGTGAAAGAGAAAGAAACAGGTTCGTGAGAAACAGGCGTAAATAATGGTCAGGAAATGAAGATCAAAGTGGGCCGAGCGGGCCCGTTTGTTTTCATATGCGCTGGTCCAGTCGCTTTAAAACACGCAAGAGGCCTCAGCTAGCTGGGGCCCGAGGAAGTGTGGCGAACGGGTACGTCCCATCCTCCGCATCCCACCGCTGCCGCCAAGCCCTGCACCACGGCCCAGCCAGGGAGGTGCACCGGTGGACAGGGGGAGGGTGGGCATTACGTTGTGTTTGGCAGGAAAACCGGGGGTGGGTGGTGTGTGTGTGTGTGTGTGTATGTGTGTGTGTGTGTGTGTGTGTGTGTGTGTGTGTGTGTGTGTGTGTGCGCGTGTGTGAGGGGCAACACAACAGGCTGTTCGGAGGGAGTTCTGAGAGGGGCCGAGAAGAAAGGCGTTGTGCGCCTCACCGCCGAGGAATGTATGTTTTTGTGGCAACTCTGGGCTCTGTTGTTGTCCTGTAGTAAAATGGAGGGCACTTGGGGTCAGACCGTTGGAAGTGTTTGCGGAATTATTCAGCTTATATGTCCTGTGCAGAAAATAGGACTCGACTTGCCACAGAGGAAAAAAAAAACACTTTGCATTATGCAACTGATTACAACTGCGGCTCGGTAGATCACAGCATATTATTGTGTGCCTGGGAACAAGCTTACATATGCTTACTAACTAACTAAATAGCTAACTAAATAACTAACTAACCAACCAACTAAATAAATAAATAAATAATTCCCTTTCCCACTCCTCATAGTGGTACCCAGAGGAAAATAGGGTTTCTTAGAATTGTCTTGACTATGTCTTTCTGAAAGGATCTTATACCAAGTTTTTTTTTATGATTTTCTTCTAAGTGGTTTTTAGAAGAAACTAGAAGGATTTAGAAAGATTTATTTATTTCTTAAATTAAACTCCCAAGAAACACTGTCCGGTAAAGCGCAATAACATTGCTGATCTGAGTTCCACCTCAGATCTTAAAACAGTCCTGTACTGTTCATTTTCTCCTCAGGTGGTTTAAGGAAAAACCAGATCAGTAGTAAAAACAATTCTTACTTATTTCTGACAGAGGAAGATTAGACTGTTGTAGGAAGTAATATTTTCCTCTGTGCACCAGCAATTTGCACAAATCCTGTGTGTCAGAGCAGCGCTGTTTAGCCGTATATTTGAATGCGTCTCCCCCATGGCCAGCGGTGCAAATGTGTTTTACTCAGACCCTTGCTCCTGCGGCGGAGCAGTGGCAGCCGATGACAGACAGCGATGGCGGTTCCTTTTGTTGCGGCAGTCATAATATTATGTTACATAACGTCTCGGGCCAGCCCGCAGATCGGCTAACACAGTTAATGGGCAGCATTTGATGTAGTCATCCTCTCTGCAAGGAAATAAACGAAGAGAGGGAAGTGAAAAAAAGAGCGGGTGAGAGACAGGTTCCACCTCTTCATTTCGCTCATCCCCTCCCATGCGTTCCCACTCTCCATTAGGTTTCATTCATCACTAATATAACCACGCAGGTCGTCCGAGGCCACACATGCCTCAGTGCCCTTTCCCACTCATTAAACATCACTCCCACCCTTATTAAGCAAACCAGTGCTCACACACACCTCTCTCTTTCCTCTTTCCTCTCCTTCTCTCTTTTCTCTCTATCTCTCGCCTTTCCTTTGCCTGTTGTGGTGACAAGGGAGTACGCTTCAAATGATTTACCGGCGGAACAGTGGCCATTTTTTATCGCATATGCAAAGATGATATTATAGCATACAGCTGCATTAGCGATTAGCGCTGGGCCTGGTGCATATGTGACCTATAATCAATA
>CM050212.1:1465000-1500000 GCA_027475355.1 Coilia nasus
CTAGCACAGGACACAGGACACAGGACACAGGACACAGGGCACAGGGCACAGGACACAGGGCACAGGACACAGGGCCCCTAGCAGAGGACACAGGGCCCCTAGCACAGGACACAGGACACAGGGCACAGGGCACAGGACACAGAGCCCCTAGCACAGGACACAGGACACAGGACACAGGACACAGGACACAGGGCACAGGGCACAGGACACAGGGCACAGGACACAGGGCCCCTAGCACAGGACACAGGGCCCCTAGCACAGGGCACAGGGCCCCTAGCACAGGACACAGGACACAGGACACAGGACAGAGGACACAGGGCACAGGGCACAGGGCACAGGACACAGGACACAGGGCACAGGGCCCCTAGCACAGGGCACAGGGCACAGGGCACGGGGCACAGGACACAGGGCACAGGGCCCCTAGCACAGGGCACAGGGCACGGGGCACAGGGCACGGGGCACAGGACACAGGGCACAGGGCACAGGGCTGGCTGCTGATGTGGCTGCATGGGCCCCCTGTGAAAACCACACTGCGTCCAGAGCCCACAGGGAAGATGTGCTCACATATGCACCAACCACCAGCCAAATTCTGGTAAAATATGAAAGTGGATGGTACATTTTGGACACAAAAATAATTATTTACTCTTGAGTGGCTAGTGAATTGTATGATTTATTTGTCAGTGGCTGGTAAAAGTTCACATTTTGCAAACTTAATTTCCACCCCTGGTGTGTGCATGTGCAAAAGAAGCAGACATTATGGCCAAGTGATGTCCACGCATCCTTGACATTAAAGGTCAATTGTTATCCTACTATCCTACATTTAGAGTTCTTATAAACAGGTAGCATGTTATTTTCTATCAGTGTAAAAAACACAATATAAAAAGATAAATATACAAAGAGAAGTACAATACTACTCCAAAAAATTAAACTTAATAAGAAACACCTACATACGTACACTCACACACACACACACACAGCCAAACTCATACACACCCATACACACACACACACACAGACACACACACTATGATTTAGAAACAAACCTGAAACTAAAATGAGAAAAATAAGCAAAATACTGTTCCCTTGGGGCATGGGGGGTCTCGGATGGACCTTCAGGTCTCCTCAACAAAAAAGATGTCCAGCGTCCCATATCAATGAAAGCTGCTGCCCCTAACACATGCCAATTCCACCTGCTCTTCATTAGCCTGTGCTGGTCCGAGCCCCGTGTCTGGCTGTATGAATATGCATGGGCTCGTGCTTCAGACGCGTGTTAATTGCCTGACGCAGCTAAACACCTCTGCTCACCTCCGCCCCCAGGTTCATAACGAGGTCCTCGGATAAACACACAGCCCGGGGGTCCGCCGGGCATTTAGTATTTCATTCATGTGACCTGGTGCGGGCTACAGCTCAGGGTGTGTGTGTGTGTTTGTGTGTGTGCGTGTGTGCGTGTGTGTGCGTGTGCGTGTGTGTGTGCGTGTGCGTGTGCGTGTGTGTGTGTGTGCGTGTGTGCGTGCGTGTGCGTGTGCGTGTGTGTGTGTGTGTGTGTGTGCGTGTGTGTGCGTGTGTGTGTGTGTGCGTGTGTGTGTGTGTGTGTGTGTGTGTGTGTGTGTATGTGTGGTGTGTGTGTGTGGTGGAAAAACAGACAAAAGGGGAAGGGATGCATTTTTAAAAACAGAGTCGTGAGGGTTGGCAAGCGATCGCCAGTGGACGAGGTAATTACCCAGCGGGAGAGAGAGAGAGAGAGAGAGAGAGAGAGAGAGCGGGAGACGTACCTGCGTCCAGCTTGGCCAATCCCCCCCCCCCCCCCCCACATAATCCAGGGGCATCCACAGAGACAGCAGCAGAGTGCAGACTGCAGAGAGAGAGAGAGAGAGGGAGAGAGAGAGGGAGAGAGAGAGGGAGAGAGAGAGGAAGAGAGAAAGAGATTGAAATACAGAGGGAAAAGAGAGAAAAAACAGAGGAAAAAAGTGTGTTAGTGTGTGTGAGAGAGAGAAAGAGAGAGAGGGAAAAGAGAGAGAGAAACAGGGGGAAAGGAGGGAGTGTGTGTGTGAGAGAGAGAGAGAGGGAGAGAGAGAGCAAGTTCTTGGACCACAGGGGAAAAATCTTAAGCTCCTTTCTGACCCTCGTTGTGGAGGTGTTAATTGGCCTCCTGAGCGGGCGTATTTTCTCTCTGGCTTTCAGGGGAAAGGTGCTATCCTTGATGCATCAGCACCGCCAGCCACCGCCGAGTGATCCTCTCAGGTTCAGCAGTCCACAGTGCTCCACGCATACGCTACATCTCATTACACACACACACAGGACAGACAGACAGACAGACAGACAGAAAGAAAGAAAGAAAGAAAGAAAGAAAGAAAGAAAGAAAGAAAGAAAGAAAGAAAGAAAAAAAAGAAGCGAAAAAAAAGAAGCGAAAAAAAGGGTCGGCCAAATTAAAAAAAAAAACATACAACATATAGAATTTTTTTAAGTAAAGAAAATTACACACAGACCAAAACACACACCCACACCTGCACAAACACACACAGACACACATAGACACACACACACACACACACACTGCAGATGCACAGACTGGTCCATCCACACAGAGTCCAGTTCAAAGCTCTTCGCTCTTCCTGGTGTGTGGTAATTAATACTGTTTTGTGGCGGGGCCCTGTGGCCCTGTGGCCCATCCCGTGACAGGAAGTGGACGATGGGTTCTGGTGGCACTTCAGAATCAAAGGGCCTGCCACACAGGGTCCACTGGGGTCCTCACACACACCCACGGCTCTCACGCACAGCCCGCACAGCTGAGACAGAGGATCCCAGACAGCCCAGACACACACACACACACACACACACACACACACACACACACAGCCAACAGCAGGCTTCACCAATGCTCACCAGGAAAGCCTGGAACACAAAGAGGGAAAATATGTAGCCACTAAGTGGGTAATTTAAGCCAGAGTCCCAATTGTTTTCATTGTGTGTGTTCTATTTGCAGAGCGGGAGTAAAACATGCCCGCGCTCTCTGTGCATCACACAAGTGGACATGTGATTGTGGACATGCAGTAAATTGCTTATTGCTTATTTCTTTTGTTGCTGCAGATGCTAGTTTTGTGTGTATCCCAGAGCCAGGCTGGACCTATAAGCTATTAAAAATGTTTAATGAATGACGATTTCTTGATGAATTTGTCTCTGTTTTACCGATGAGTATTTAGAGATAATCACTAACAACTAACACCAAGATTTATTAGTAGTGCTGGCAGTAGAACGTCTAAAGGCAATAATAACTAGAAAAGCACTCAGAGAGCGCCAACCTAAAAAATAAATACTTTTTATTTGATGGGTAAACGAGCATTCTGAGCATTATTTGTTAATGCTCAGAGTTATGAGGAAAATGTCCGAATTGGCATTATCTCGCAATGGTGAAGAATCCTTAAAAAAAAATCCTGGATCTACATGATGAATCCGCATTTAGCCAACTTCTGATCTATCCTGAAAAATTCGTCGAAATCCGTCCAGAACGTCCTGAGTTATGCTATTAACAAACAAACGGACAGGCGGACAAACAAACCAACGCCGGCAAAAACATAACCTCCTTGGCGGAGGTAATAACCATGGCAATAAAGGGAATTACTCGCATACATTAATGTGAATGGAAAGACTTGTTGAAGACTTTCAAAGGATGTGTTGGAGAATAGTAAATTAGGACTGGCTGGTTCGATTAAAAACAACACATTTTTTCATGCTTTCATGCCTGTGAATCCTACTAAGCTGGTCTGGCATTCACATTTGCAGCTCAATGATAACCAGTAGTGTAGAGTGCCTGTGTAGTGTGTGTGTGTGTGTGTGTGTGTGTGTGTATGTATTTGTGTGTGGGTGTGTGTGAACCCGGACTGTCAGAATGCAGCTGAAGGGGAATAATGAAGTTGCTCATGTATGTGGTAACAGCTGAGCACCCAAACTGCATCGCCCCGTAAATCAGCACGGGTGATTAATGGCGCCTCGTTAATTATCCGGCCGGAGGAAGGGCTGAGGGGTGAGCACACACTGACAGGCGACTGTACGCCATCCCCTTTGAAAGTGATAATAAGCGTGGCTTGCAAAACATAACAAATGTTTGTGGAATTTGTTTCCCAGAACGAAAGTCAAATATTAACCAGAATTTCCACCTGCAGTCTTTTTTGGTTGATGTTTGTGTGTGTGTGTGTGTGTGTGTGTGTGTGTGTGTGTGTGTGTGTGTGCTGTAAAAGAGAAGTATTCCTGGTAGTGTGTGTGTGTGTGTGTTTTAAAAAAGAGTCTTTGTGTGCCTCTGGTGACTGGTGGAGTATCGTCAAGTCCATTTATTTATATAGCACATTTAAAAACAAAAGAAGTTTACCCAAAGTGCTTTACAGACAAAAAGGCAATGACAACATTTAGAAATAAGGCAGAACATGGGCTACAGCATGTAAAACAGATAACAAATGGTGCATGGGTGGAGGCATAGGTGCATAAGGGCCGGTCTTCCACCTTCCATTTCATGCCTGCATTTGATACAATAATGTCGCATACATCTACGCTTATAGGCTGGCTGAGTTTGATAGCTGTAGACATTGTGTGTTGTATTATATGTATACTGCTACTTGTCATATGTTGGGTGTACAGAGAGCTAACATCTGCCGGAGTCAAATTCCTTGTACACGTAAGTAATAAATAAACCTAATTCCGATTCTGATTCTGATACATTCATGCGGTATACATCTACGCTTGCAGGGCTTGCTGTTGGGGCAAGCAGGCAGAAAATCATTTTCCCCCTGTCAAGCACAGCTGAAAGAATCTATAAGGGAATATTTCACACTCCATCTGAATTATGGAGCAGAATCTCTGCACAGGGAATTTACTCAGTCAAATGAAATGCTAAATAATGAGTGCAGTTTTAGGGTTCCGTACTCACTGTGCAAAACAGCTGGCTTGCTTCTACAATTGTCTGATTGCCTGGCTGCCCAAGCCTGACAAACAGTAATTGAGAGAAAGAATAAAAGCAGAGGAAAGAGAAGGAGGGAGAGAGAGAGAGAGAGAGAGAGAGAGAGAGATAGGGAGACAGACAGAAAGACAGACAGCATTTAAATATTGAAGGATGAAGGGCCCATTTAGCATTCATCTAAAAGCCTGGAGCTTTTTTATTGTGTAGCATATGAAGAATAATTCATTTAGACAGGCAATTAAAGAGCATAAATATACAGTACAAACAATAAAAAATGGATCAGAACATTTTACCAATGCCCCCCTGGGACTTTTAATTTGATCTGATTATCTAATCAAAATCGTTGAGTGCCTGCTTGCTGACCCGCACTAATTGCACTGCGAATCTCCGGTCTGATCCACTCCAGTGTTAGTTGCCCAGACACAGATCTCGGATTAGAGGGCCTGTAAGGCTGTAGCCACTCGTGCACCACGCGGGCTATCACCATCATCGATCCACAGCCGGCCGGGGGCTGTCTGGCGTGGGCATGCCAACCTTGGGGGGGCTGTCTGGCGTGGGCATGCCAACCTTGAGGGGGGCTGTCTGGCGTGGGCATGCCCACATATATATGATGACGGGCAAGTCATGTGTGACCCTGCAGGCACTGGCATGCAGGATCTGCATTTGTAGTTCAACAGTGATAACCGGTACTGTAGAGTGCATGTGTGTGTGTTTGTGTGTGAGTGTGTGCACAGGCCTGTCGGTGGTCTAGCTTTAGTGGCAGGGACTGGGACTGGCACGCAGGGTCTGCATTTCTAGTTTAGCAATGATAACCGGTAGTATAGAGTGCATATGTGTGTGTGTGAATGTGTGGGGGTGTGTGAGTGTGTGTGTGTGCACAGGCATGTCGGTGGTCCAGCTTTAGCGGCAGGCACTGGGACTGGACTGTCACGCAGGCAGGTCAGGGGTCGCACACAGACGCTCCACACAGCCAACCTGGAACCATTTCCCTAAGAGAGCACTAATCCCGGAGTCAAAGGCCGAGCTCGGGCAGAAAGGAAAAAAAAAAGAGAAACGAAATATGTATCGGGTGTCTCGGGGCAGGCTAGACCCTGTAAAACTGACATTTGTCAGTTACTAATTTAGCGCCATTATCGCGCGCACTGTCATTAATGAACACATTGCAGTGTCAGCGTCGACACCGCAGGGCCCGTTTGATTGGCAGCCACCTCTGGAAAGATCTGGAAGCATGACCGAGCGGCCAAAGAAAGGGCTCCTTAAAAGCAGTGTGCGAGTGCGGAGTGACTAATAACCGTTCCTTAGCATGGCTCACTGGGTGACAGAAATAACAATGGCTTTGTTACAGGGCGGCTATTTTGGTTGCGCCGGCTGTGAATGACTTGTACCAGGTGACCGTCCCTTAGATGGGTCAAGCATTGCGGGGAAGCCATGCGTCACAAATGGACTCCTTAAACAGGAGACACTGCTGACACGTCTGTCCTATGCACTGTTGGGATTGTCAGGAAACTTTTGATTGCCTATCTAGTTTATGTCATTGAGAAAGTTTGGGTGCTACTAATAAAAACAGGCCCAGGTGAAGTCTATGTGGAGGGCCAGTCTTAAGCACTGCACTGCCATCTAGTGGGGGAGGTGAACGCTAACTCAGTAATAGCACACACTGATGTTTCATATAAAGCAGCGGCAGCGGAAATTCACTTGGTGTTAGTCACAGAAAATGTGTGAAAAGATTTAAACATCTTTACCGTCACTGTGGGTCGTATTCTGTCTGCACGTATGAGATCACAGACCAGAACTGCAAAAAAAGCAGACTGACTCAATAAAATGTCTGATTCAAATAATACCTCACAGAAAATGTCTCCAAAAGCCTGTCCTGACCTCACCATTGTTTTTACTGCCATTTTATTTCCATGAAGTCTGATTTCTAAAATTACACATTACTAAAAAGCAGACATTTTTCATAAAATGTCCTGTCACACATCCGCCAAAAACGAGGCGGGAGAAAGAAAAAAAGGAAGAAAAAAAAGCACAATTCCTACTTTTTATTAATTTGCCCTAACGCTCCCAGAGGCCTGTGGCTCTCAGCTGTGTTTATAATAAAAATGACATTTCCCATTCAGCGAGCTGCTGCTGTCATCAGGCGTGGCGCGGCGCGCGTGGCGTGGCAGGGCGTCGGCAGCAGCGGTGGTGGTGGCCTCCCTCTATCTGCTCCGAGGAGACGTATCAGAGGCATAAAGCGTCCATCCCTCAGAGGGGGAATGGGCCTGCGGACCCCGTAAATCAGCTCTACTGCAGGTAGGCTCAGTGTTTTGGAACAAGGAGATTGGCCCCGTGCACCATTAGGTGCTAATAAGACACCTCCCCACATTCCTCAGGCCTGACACCCGCTCCAAATTAGAAAACTGACACTCCTGACCCCGCGATGGGGGTCACTGGCAGGTCAACAACCCCCCTCCCACTCCCGCACGCCAATTCTGTGCAGCACCCCCCTCCACCACACACACACATACACACACACACACACACACACACACACTAATACACATACACACACACACTCTAACACACACACATAAACATGCACACACAGACTTGCCTCTCTCTTTCTTTCCCTCGAACACACAGACACACCACACACACACACACACACACACACACACACACACACACACACACACACACACACACACACACACACACACACACCTCACTGCCCCCAAAGTCTCTATAGCATTGGTAATGATCTATTGCAGCATCATCTCACAACTTGGTGAAACTAGTCAGAAGACAATCTGACTGAGGCAGAGTTCAGATATGTGAAGGCTTGTTGACGGTCTTCCCCAGATGACTAGTGACCCGGCGATGCCATTTGTAGTAAAATGGAGGTAAGGGGGGTTGGGGTGAGCCTGCTCTCAGAGCATATCAGGGGCCTGCTCAGACACTATAACATGGCAATAAAGTGCAGCACGCTAGCTTTCAGTCAGCCTCTCACACAAAACCCAAACACAATCCCCCACAGCCTCCCATCTAACCCCCCACACACACTCACACTCACGCACACACACACACACACACTCCCATCTGACCCCCTTACACACACACACACACACACACACACACACACACACACACACACACACACACACACACTCGCATCTAACCCCCCTACACACATGCACACGCCCACACGCCCACACACACACACACACACACACAGTGTGCCCCATATGTTGAGGAGCACATTTGCTCTTGTTTAGGGGCAATATCACTGGTCCATCGGGGCAGAGATTCTCATTGGGGTCAAATCAATTTGTGGACAGGGTAACTATCATTTACTGTAATTTAGCGCTGTCGCACTGAGGAGGGGGGGAGGGTGACAGCTGCGTCACCAGGAGGGACATCTCATCGCTACTGCCACATGGTCTACTCTGTCACTTAGCTTTTAACAAACTAACTAAGAAACAAACAAACTGACAACCTACAGCAGGCCCCTATTGGTTGTTTACTTCAATAACACTCCAGACTGGGAGTAAGAATATCTGTGACAGAGCTAACTACTGGAGGTGAAGGTGTAGCAGAGGAGGATACGCAAAAGAGCTTGTTAGTTACAGTTGTTTGTGGAAAAAATAAAAACAGAAAAACAAAAGGGGTTGGCGTGCTTGATCAAACCACAGGATTAAACACAAACAGACCGCCACGTAAGTCATTTGATGGTGTATGTTGCCACCTAGTGGACGGCTTTACCACAGCCAGCATGATAGAGATTCATGATGACGTGTTGGAGATTAAGAACGTTAATTTACAAGATAGACTAACTCTTAACAGAAAGGTGACGTAGCCTACACTGTTAACAAGAATATTATCAACGTCAAATTACATCGTTATCCTCTCATAAACTTGTGATTATAAGCTAAGACGTCCACCCAATGGAAACCTGTTTGTAATACCTAATCTCATGTCCAGAGGGCGCTAGGCACTTTTAAAAATCATGACTTTTACCATGATCATACTAACCTACAATTAGGTCAGATGGTTTATCCCCGACAAGCTTCGGTAGGCATAGTTTTAAATTTACAAGCGTATTAGTTCACCCCCGTCCTGAACATCTAGTATGTTCCTAATTGAGTATTTTACAAAATTACAGCGTACCTTGTTTTAATAATTACCACCATCACCTTTGTAAACCTCTGGTGAAAAATTCTGCAAAGGTGTGTAAACATCGTTTCAGTTAAATACTGGTGTTGAACACAATGTTGCTACAATGGAAAAGATAAAGGCTTTGGCTTTTAAAGAAATCTTACCTTGCATTATACGTCGCATAGAACAGGTTCCTTTCACAGTTATTAAAACTATCCAACAACTCCAGTCAAGTAGGCTACTACTGTTTAATTAGCTTGTCAGAGGTCTGACGCGGTAGTCTATTTGGAGGTCTGCACTGTAGCTGCGTAGGCCTGTGTTTCCTACTTCTTCCCTCTGCCATGGGAATCTATGGCAATCTATGCCCATTTTTTCATAATTCATGTTACAGATGATAAATCAACACAGTAAGTGCCCAAATCCAAATTGACATGAGGTTTGACATGCGATGATAATGTTACTAAGCAAACAAGTGCTTCTTCTGCTGCCTGTGTAATCGTCTCCTTTTTTAAATGGATGCCTCAGTTACAATTATAAAACCTGCAGTGATTACCCCCACCGTCCATGTAATAGAATCAGGGCAAATAGGGGGTTGGGTTGAGATCTAAATCATCCATGATAAAGAAGATTTTAAAGACTGTAATTATGTGTAAAATTTCTGAGTGGCTATTCATGTTGGACATGTCTAGGGGGTGCTGCAATAGTCTAGTGTTTCACCTAGTAACCCTCAATATATTTGCCTTAAAACCTTTGTGTAATACTGTGGGAGAACCCACGTTTTTCATAGACACGCACATTTTGTTCAGTCTTCATTATTTATATATATATATATATATATATATATATATATATATATATATATATAACAAACTGTCTTTGAAGTAAGAATCATGAAAGTAGGGTCAGCATAATTTTGTTTTTTTACTTAATTGTTTTGTAGACAATTAAAATCGGTGGCAAAGACAGCCAAAAAAAGGAAATGATTCCATGTTTTAGCAGCTGCTTGATGTATGAACACGACAACCAGCCAGCTTTATAAGTTTAAGGTTTCAGTGACCACAAACCCTTATTGAATGTTCAGCGTATTTGGCATGATTGACCTTCAGACAAATGCTCATGACAGTTCTCAGAATATCTTTTACTTTGGGCCCTTGGCCCAGGCCTTTGTCATGCATGACCTTGCAGAGAAAATATCCTCTTTCAAATACAGCTTATGAATTTCACTATTTATTGTTTGTTATATTCTCTGGAGCGAGAAAAAAAAAAGTTCAATGCAAAAACATAGTTACTTACAGCGTAAATATTTAAGGTTTGCAGATATAAATGATATGTTGATTTAAACTCTCATTACACACAAACATTTCCAATGACTAGGTTGGGCATGTAATTATTTTCCACATGGCAACACTTCATAATTAATCTTGCTCTCTGGACTTGTGGGAAGAGGCATACAGTAGTTGACACCACTACCCACTGAAACCCGCAGTTCTCCAAAACAAACTTGACCCCGGCCAAGAACATCCAATAAACCAAATGTTGACACTGGCCAGCAGTGTAGTCTTAGCTGTCTCGCAGCCTCTGTGTGTGGGTGCAGTGGCGCTCACAGCGAAACAGACTCCACAGCAAGGCTGTTAGGATTAAGATTAATTCATACAATTTAATCAAATTGCAGATCTGTAATTGTCTAGGTGGTGAAGTCTAACACTGAAGGTAAGACCAGAAGACTGGTGCAGTTTCCTTTTGTGGCACTAGAGGGAAGCATTGAGCCCTAAACAGAATCCGTTCCTAACTGTGTTAGGTTATATAAGGAGATATACTGAGTGTATGTTGCCTGCACAGGGCTGCCACTGCACACTTGTCAGTGACTTATGAGAGCTGACAGGGCAAAGTTAAAAAAGGAGACTGAAAAGGAAATTTGTTCCCTTAATAATCTGATTTTTCCCTCACATTTTCCCTCAGCTTCCCTGGGGTGTGTGCGTTGCTGAGTGGCCTGTCATGCAAGTTGGGCATATATCACGCATACAACCACAGGCGACTCACGGAGAATACAGCAGGGCCTCTGCAGCATAATGGCAATGTTTGTGCCTTTCAGACGCATTTTTCTCTTCTTCAAAACAGCAACAAGAGTTAGTCACACTCTCTAATTAGCCACCCACAGAACAGAAAGGCGCAGCGAGAGACAAAGGGAAAAACAAGCCCATCTTCTAGTTAAGGTATTCACCGAGATGGACGAAGGGGGGGAACAGTGACAAGTTGGGTGGTTTATGATAGATTGGAGCAGGGATGCGAGGGCTCGGAGGTGGCACAGTGGCAGTTTTGTTCTCCGAAAAGCCTCAGAGAGAAGATCAAAGGGGAGGAGGAGAGGACGAGGGACACGACCGAATGGAATGAAAGCAAAGAACTAAACAGAAGCCGAGATCAACCGGCAAGAAGACGCAAACAGACGAGGCTCAGAGAGATGGAGGAAGAGAGGACAGGAGTGGAAAGAGAGGAGAGGAGAGAGAAAGAGAGGAGTGGAGAGAGGAGGAGTGGAGAGAGAGAGGGGTGGAGAGAGAGGAGGAGAGGAGAGAGAGAGAGAGAGAGAGAGAGAAGTGTAGAGAGAGAGTGGAAAGAGAGAAAGGAGGAGTGGAGAGAGAGAGGAGGAGTGGAGAGAGAGGAGGAGTGGAGAGATGGAAGAAGAGAGGACAGGAGTGGAGAGAGAGAGAGAGGAGTGGAGAGAGAGAGAGGAATGGAGAGAGAGAAGAGTGGAGAGAGAGGGGTGTAGAGAGAGAGAGGAATGGAGAGAGAGAGGAGGAGTGGAGAGAGAGAAAAGAGAGAAGACCAACATGAAGGAAAACAGCGAGGAGGAGAAGAGGAGCATCGAGGGCATGAGAGCACCTCTGTCATTCCCCATGTTTAGTTTGCCTATCACATGACCCTCTCAGCAGTCCCAGGCCTGCTATTATCATGCAAAAAAGCCCCCCGTCTCTCTCTCCCTTTTCTCTCTCTCCTTTTCTCTCCTTTTCTGTCTCCTTGTCTCCCTCTGTCTTTCTTATCCTGGCAGCCTCACAAAGAGCATACATTTCTCATACAAAAGCTGTGTTGAGCGTGTGACACAAACACGCGTAGTGTTGTCCGGCGTGGTGGCTGGGGACACAGGCTGGTTCTGTGTGTGTCCCTCCACAGCTGGCAGCTCTGCCATGCGCCGGGCGCTCGCTCACTGGGGCACACACTGAGCACAATAACCAAATTCACACACTGTCTCCCTGCCCATGTGCATACAAACACTAACACACACACACACACACGCTCACGCATAGACTGGCACGCCAGCAGACGCATGCTCGCACGCACACACGCACTTTTGTGCACACACACATGCACATGCACACACATACACTTGCACACACACACTCCTTCTTACACGCCACAAGTGCATACAATCTTAAGGACATAAACACACACAGAAAGATACACTGACACATTCATTTACACCCAAAGACAGAAAGCCTCCTCCCCAGACCCACTCCGTATAGACAGAGACACACACAAACACAGACATACACCACACAGTACCACACAGCCGCCCCTGTGCCCTGGCCTTATAATATGCCCTTCCAAAATTACAGCCCTCTGTGTGCCAACAAGGAGGTCCAATGAGACAACCTTGGGCACAAACATGCTCTCACAAGACCGGCTGAAGCAAAAATACCCTCAATTTTCCTCTGCAAGTTCATGTCCATATTCTGTTTATGCAAGTTTTTTTTTTTACAATGCAGCGTCACACCATACTAGTTTGCCACGGTGACTTGAATGTGACAAAATAATGAGGTGGGCACCTCAGTGTGGCATAGAGATGTGCTGGGCGTCGGAGAAGCACAAAGAGAGGGTTGGCAAGGGCTCGTAAACTACCCCAGTACCTCCGTCCCCTGCAACCACCAACCCCGCCAAAAGAGAGAGGGAGGGAGAGAGCGAGAGGGAGAAAAGAAGCATCCCCACCCCAAACACCAATCATATCCTTTGCATGAAGCATATAATTCTCCATATGGGAGCTGTTTATGAGGCATTGTGGGCCGTTAAATCTCATTAGAGTGAGGCAGCTGCACTGTGGCTCCAACTACAGACGGTCATAGCGAGTCTTTGTTTACACGGTCTCCGAAAAGCCTCCAGATGAAGCTTCACTGTCATCTCCTCTGCACTGCTATCAGAGTAACTTCCACAGCGCACAAAATGTGAGTTGAAAGAGGTGTGCCGTGTGTCCGAAAAGCCTTCAGATGAAGCTTCACTGTCATTTCTTGTGCACTGCTAACAGAGTAACTTCCAGAGTGCACAAAACGTGAGTTGAAAGAGCTGTGCCGTGTCCTTCGTTGCAGTTAGCTGCTCAGCCGAGTAAAGGTCGGGGCTTGTTCAACAGGCCGAGCGGAAACAGAGCGTGAACAGCATGAAGTGGTGGAGAGAAGCTGCTGAACAAGCCTACTCTACTACACTACTACTGTGCTATTGCACATTCTAGCAAGCCACCTAAAGGCAAAGTAGTTCATCTGACTTACAGTTTAAACACTGTAATATTTTATTTTTACGTCATTAAATTATTAGCAATTACCTGGGGCTAGGAATGAATTGGTTCACGACACAAATGTTCTTTTACTGAAGTAATATGTGTAGATACACTGTTTAACTACATGCAGTTCATCTACATGGATTGAAAATTTTGCATAATTTACACACATTTCAGTCTTTAGGTTCTTAAGTTTTTAAACTGTATATTTGTTCAGTCCAGACTGGTTGCTCCCACTTGACGAAAGTAATGCAATATCCGAAGATGACTTTGTGCTGTTTGTACACAGCAAGAGGCTATGCCAGGGCTTGTGATGTTGTCTCAACCCATAAAAGGGGGCGCAAGGGTGGAACAAACTCCAAATGTTTTTTTTTTTTTGACAACCTTACAGAGGAAACTCACCCACATGCCCCCTGGTGAAAAGCGAGCAAAGAATTTTTTAAACATAGAGAGAAACCTCAAACCCTGCAGTTAAGGAGGAGGGGTGTGTGTGTGTGTTTTCGTGTGTGTGTGTGTGTGTGTGGAAGGGGGGGGGGGTCATGTGAGACAAGATGGAAGCCTGCCATATGACTCTCCTGGCAGATGCAGTACGAGTCTTTTCCGGTGCAGAGAAGGAGAGCTGGAGGCGGGAGGGAGAGTCGGCATGTGGAGGCTCTCTCTCTCGCTCTCTTTTTTATGGCCTGCTTTTTTTTTAAAGAATCCTTGCATTTCTTCTTTTCTCTTTTCTTTCCTTTTTTTTTAAGAGGGAGATTTACTGCATGTCTGCTTCCGTGTGAGGCTTTGCGATCATGTGAAGTGCCCATTGTGGCCCCGGAGTTGAGATAGGGGCCAGATTCATCCGCACTGGCCGGATATTAAAATGGCCGCCGCCTCCACCCACCTTCCTCGCGGCGTCTTGTTGCTCCACAGCAATAATTCCCATTCATCTCGGGAGATATGAATGAAGCAGATGAAAGCTGACATGCTCCAATAAATTAGATGGCTGCAGATCAGATATTTCCAACATCCATATTTACAACCCCGTCCGTCCATACCTGGTGCATGTATTTCTTTTCACTATGACACATCCAGTGTGTGGGTTGCCTTTTATTTTCTTTTGACAAGACAGTAACCTGCCATAATTGATGGAAGTTTGAAGCTCCTCTCAAAAAACCACATTTAAAAAAAAAGTCCCAAGAAGGCATTCTGGGTGCTTTTTAGAACAGGGCAGCAAACTTGAGAACGCTACCACATGAAGCCCTTGACTTTTCACGGAAACATATGTGGTTCTAAGTATAACCGTTCCAGGATGAAAGGCCCCTCAGATCCAAATGTGAACGCACTGAAGTGCATATGAAGACCCTTTCATTTTTACGAGGGTCCATGAATAAAAACCAACAACGGCTTGAAATCACTACTGAGGTTTCAAAGCTCCAACTCTCCCAGTGCAACTGAGCAGTGGGCCAAGGGGCCACACGACACACAAACACACACACACACACACACACACACACACACACACACACACACTCACACTCACACACACACACACACACACACACACACACACACGTGCGGTTGAACCATGTTCTGGCCCTTATCTCTACTTGGGTGCCCTCAGGTGAGAGGATGTGTGTGTGCCCTCGTTAGGGGTGAACATGAGTCATAATTAGACAGCACACGGTACTGGAGCATATAATTGAAACATGCCATTTGAGCGTGAGCTTGACCGAGCACAAAACACACACACATAACGGCCGACCTGGCTTATTGATACACAGCGGCTAAACGTGGGGTACGTGCGTAAGGGCATTTCATTGGATGTGTGGACTTAGAGGAGGTGAAAATACTACATACGTATTGCGCTTTGAAGCATCGGCATGTGTAGAAATATTTGAAGCAGAAAACATCATTTGAAATTATTTCCAGGTCAACTAAAATAGGTATTCTTTTTTCAGAAAGCACAATTTTGTAATAAAACATATGGATTTGTGAATTTGTAGAATTTATTGTTGAATGTGTTGTTGTTTGGCATTATAGTGTTTTATTTTTCAATGAAAGCTTACCCCATTTAAAGCTTGGAAATAGGAATTAACCAACAGATTTCAGCATCATAGCCTGTATATCAATTAGCATGTTTTTTAAAGTGCCTTTGTTCAAGTGGTGTAGATGAGCTAAAATAAAAAGGATTTATCCATGTATCCAAAAATAACTTTTTCTTTATTTTATAAATAATTTTTAAATGAATATATGCTCGTGGGTTATATAATTAATATTTTAAATGACTGAAAATGGGGTTACGACTGACAAAATATGACAAAATTCAACAAAATCAGCGGAAGTAATCAAAAATAATGAGACTGAACACAAGCCACATTTGGCTGCAGATTATCAAGCGAATGATGTTTATGAGGAGAGTTTGCTGCTATTTCCAAACTGACCTCTTTAGCATGAGAAGGCCCATATATCCATATGTGAGCAGCATGCATGTCTGTGCGTGTGAACTGACTCGTGATTAACACAGCTAACAAGCCACAGGCCATGAATAATGCACACAGACACTAAGCGCTATAGGTGACACAGTGAGACATCCAAGAGCATATTATCTTTGACTGAAAGAGCACACCCATTTCTCCGCAGACTGGGCAATCCATTTCTTTAACTCTAGAAGATAAACAAAATTGTATGAAATCACTCATTCAGATTCACCTCATGACACAGAGCTATGCTAAGTATCCCAATAACTACTTTAACGTTTTCTCTGTCTTTTTGGTGAGGGCACGGATTGTGTTATGTGCACGTCTATCATCTGCTCTTGTGAGCACACCCACTGACTTCCTGTAGATGACACAGCTCCTTTGCTTTCGTGTATCATTCTGTACAAAGACGTGCACAGAGAGGCTTGCAGCACACCCAGGACCAAACCCACTCCTGAGCCCTGTGGTTACCAGGATCCCACGGCAGAAATGGAAAGGAGTAAGACAAGCACTACAGATACAAATGCTTTCCATGTCAAAGGAGGGGAGAGGGTGGAGGGGGGCATCAGAATGTACTCTTGCATCTCATTTGGTGGGGGGGGGGGGGGGGGGGGGGGGGCATCAGAATGTACTCTTACATCTCAAATTGGGGGGGGTGAGGGGGCATCAGAATGTACTGTTACATCTCATTTGGGGGGGTGGGAGACATCAGAATGTACTCTTACATTTCATTTCATCATTAACTGGTGAATAGTGGCCCTTCTGTGGTGAACATGGCTCTATTGTTGAATGAAGCCAGAGTGTATCTCAGCTGGTATTGCATTACCGATGTTTTATGCATATAAGGCAAAGTGAGTTAGCGACTGACTGTTAGCTGTACGCCGACTGTAAGACTCTATACTGTTTATACGTGCTCATTAAATTTCATGAGTCTTGTTAGGGCTCTGTGTGGCTTCATAAAGGTTTAATGTGTAATTTCGCAGCACAATTTCTTGGAATGATAGAAGCGTTTTAATGTGGATCCTAATAGGAGCCTGTCGCATTTGGGAAACACAGTATTTTCTCCTAATGTGTACTTCCACACCACATCACTGATGATACTGTCTGATGATATTTTGTGTATTAAGTTATTTTTAAGTGGCCTGCAAATGAGACAAAAGGACCTCTGCCAAAGCTTTTCCTCTCTGCAGTGCTTCAACAGCATACTTCAATAGTGCCCTTCATGTGTAGTAGTGTGAGTCCCTATGGGCTGGCACATGCACGCACAAACTTCATGTAAATGCTCACTTTATTTTCCTACTCCTTCCTGGTAACAATCCCTACAGTAAGTCAGACCGGAGACCAGCCTCACCACAGATCAACTTAATTGTGCTGCCATAACTATTAGCCGCAGCGGTTCACATGCGTAGGAGACGCTGGGTGATGTATGAACTGTGGAGCGGAGGTCCTCTGGGGTTGTTTTATAGTGGCATGCGAGGACGTATAAAAACGAGGCTCTTTTTTACAGTATGGGGGACCCTGGGTACTCGATCCCTGACAGACTGATCACATCTGCAAGTCTTTGCCCCGGCATATAGCGGCGTCGGCATCTGCCAATGTAAACACAGCTGTCCGATAGATTCAAACAGCTTGAATAATAAATCAGTTATGTGCTTTAAGGGGCCAGGTTGCGGCACATTCGCACAGGAACACGCTGAGGGGAGAGGCTGATTTTTCCCCTGTAGGGTTAGCGTGCTGTGTGGCTCTATGTGTGTGTGTAGGGCTAGCATGCTGTGTGATGCTAAGTGTGTGTGGGGCTAGCATGCTGTGTGATGCTAGGTGTGTGTTAGGCTAGCGTGCTGTGTGGCGCTAGGTGTGTGTAGGGCTAGCGTGCTGTGTGGCTCTATGTGTGTGTGTGAGGCTAGCCTGCTGTGTGACGCTAGGTGTTCTCCTCTCTAACTGGTGCTATTCATAATTTATTCACTGTCAAAACTCTGCTTGTACCGTATAAGCTCTCAGCCATAAGATATCTGTTTCTAATTTTATTGCATTCAAACACATTAATGTGTGTGTCTGTGTGTGTATTAGGGGTGTTGAAATTAATCGTATAATCGATGCATCGTGATGCAGACATGAACGATTAATAATCGTTTCAATAGCAGATGATAATCGATTGTAATGTATTTTCTTGTGTATTACTAAACTGTGCTGTTACTTTTTATTTCATAATGTTTTTAATTTGCCATGAATATTGGTGGCTGTTGAGTTTTATTAAATAAAATAGGAAGGTAATATCTGACTGCTTGTGCTTGTTGATGAAATCAAAGCCATGTGCAGTAATATAGAAAATTGATGTGAAGAATCGCGATGCATCGTGATGCATCAAGATATCGAATCGAATCGAATGGCTAGCTTAATAATCGTAATCGAATCGAATCATAAGATGAGTGAAGGTTCACACCTCTAGTGTGTATGTTGTGAAATGTGTTGAAAGATGAATGAATCTGTCATGCCTGTGAGCATATTTGTCCCTCTCTCAGTTTCGAGTAGGTAGGCCTATGTGTTCCCAAACATCTTTGCATAACGTCTCTCTTTGGCGTGAACAGAAGATGAGGCGCCTCACTTAGACGCCGCCAAATGGGCTAACAGCGACTCAGATCTCCTGATTTAGATGAATGTCATGCTGATAGGCTAATCATCCTCCTCTGCAGCCACAGAGTTCCATCAAAGCAAGCAGCGCCGCCGCCTTGATTAAAAACTGGCAATTAGGCAAACAGGCTTTTGAATCACTGCAAACCGAGTGGACAGAATATTAACGAAACCGGGACCGTAAGAAAACAAAACTGAAAAATGTGATGAAATGATCACTGGAGTAGCGTAATATGTCACATATAATTCCCTCTTAGTGTTTTAGTTGGGCTTCTGGTATTCATTTTACTGATTTTTGTTGTTCCACCCCAAGGCTGCTGCATGGGTTGGAATCAATGGCTTGGTGAAATCCTTCATTAACCCACCTCAGTAGAAATAACTGAAAATCAATGAGAAGGGTCTCGTACACTTAAGCACTAATACACTTGAACAAGATGAGACATGTCCTGAAGAAACAGCAGTCAAAGCACTTATTGCTGAATTAAAACAAGAGTAAGTGCAGCCTTTCAAGTTCTGTCTGCATAGCTCATAAGAGCAATCTTTGTCTAATATCTCTTTCATTTAGGTTGTGCTCCGTGCCTTTATTTATTCTGTAGCCAGTATGTAGGCTGCATCCTTTGTAGATAACAATTTCACTTCTGGGAATCTGACTCTCCTCCAACTCTTTCATCGTTACTGTCCAATATAAATGAATGTAATCTTATTTGAAACCGGCTCAAATGGCAGCACAACATAAATTCTGTGCCAAAATAAAAATATATTAAATATGTATATGAACATAATATATGCTGTAGACATTCTGCCCAGCATGAGGCACCCAAGAGGGTCAAGGTAGGAGCAATCCTAGAATGTGTATTAATTAAAAACAACTGTATATGCTAGGGATTACTTGACCTTGGTTTAGTATTATATGCCTTTGTTGTTACCCTGCGTGATATTCAATGGTAAATTCTAGCTATTTCACTGTGGTTTTTTAACTGCGTAGACATCTGTATAGAGTTCACAGAGGCGACAGTATATATGTGTGTGTGTGTGTGTGTGTGTGTGTGTGTGTGTGTGTGTGTGTGTGTGTGTCTGTGTGTGTGTGTGTGTGTGTGTGTGTGTGTGTGGTGTGTATGTGTGTGTGTGTGTGTGTGTGTGTGTTCATGTGAGCCCATGCTCGTTGTCCATGTGAGCCCATGTACATTGTTAGCCACTCATCAGCCTGTAGTGTTGGGTAATTGAACAGCATTAGGCTGTAGTGTTGGGTAATTGAACAGCATTAGGCTGTAGTGTTGGGTAATTAAACAGCATTAGGCTGTAGTGTTGGGTAAGTAAACAGCACTAGGCTGTAGTGTTGGGTAACTGAATAGCATTAGGCTGTAGTGTTGGGTAAGTGAACAGCATTAGGCTGTAGTGGTGGGTAAGTCAACAGCATTAGGCTTTTAGCATTATGAAAAGACATGTTGGGTGGGTGAAGCAGTGAGACTGGATCTAAAGGCATGTCACACTGTGATGGCTTAAGTCCTAATGCAGTGAAATTAGAAATCAATATATTTCCCCGAGAGGCAGAAGCCAGTCCATCAGATAGATCTGCAGTGCATCTCCGAGAGCCACATGAGAAACAATTCAGCGTGTCAAAGTGGCATTCTGCTGGTGGACGCAATGAGGGCATTTTAGAACAATAAAAGGATTATGATTTTGGCTGTGGGAAAAAAATAAAGGGGACTGCCCCAGAACATTGCTTACATGCACACACAAACATAAAGGAAATAAAAAAACACAGACATATGTGTTTCTCTGTCGTGTTTCAACAGGGAAAAGGAAGGAAGACAGAGTGAGAGAACACAGAGCCTCCAGGACCTGTGCAGTTATTTATGATACGAAAATTAATCTCACTTAGCAGCGGGTTGTCGATGAGTACACCCTCTGGAAAGGGTGACAACTGCCAGGCTGCAAATGTGTGTGTGTGTGCATGCGTGTGTGTGTGTGTGTGCTGTGTGTGTGCAAGTGTGTGCGTGAATGTGTGTGTGTTTGGGAAAGCAGCTGGGGTGAAGGGGAAGGGGGGGTTATGGCAGAGTAGCGCGATTCAAGACTTATTCAAATCCCCCTCCAAGATAAGAAAGCAGTTTGACAAGCTTTTCAGCACTTGTGAAACGGGAGGGGGTTTATGTGGCAGAGTGGAAGGTAATCCATTTGGAATTTCCAGTGATTTGAAATGGAGTTGAAGCAGCTGGAAACAAACGTGGAGCCGGGGCAAGTTGCCACGGAGAAGCCTTTTCCATACTGCAGACATACAGAGTCATAAACACAAATGCAAATGCGGCTGAGCTGGAAAGTATTGTGGCAGTTGATTGCCATATTCTGCCATTGTTCAAAGATGAATGGCCAAAGGCTTTTACGCCGGAGGCTTATCAAGATCTCCAAATGAGAAGTGTGGTTATTTACGGATGGGCTTATTTTTAATGAATAAATAAGGATTTATGGTTATTATCATGAACGACTCTCCATCCCAACGCCTCAACGTCTTCCCTGGAATAGCACGTTAATCTTTTTTTCCTCGGCGTAATACGCTTGGCAGATAAATTATTGAGGATCGTACAGCACACACTGACTGCAACATCGGTGCCTCGAATCATGCTGTGTAGCTTTCATTACCACACAAGTGTGAATGTTACCTGAGTACACATTTAGACCATTTAGATGAATTTTGTGAGATTGAGCAAAAAAAAAAAAAGCTGATGAGTTTTTCCCCTTTACAATGTCAGTTGTAACGTCCTTGCATGTAAAAAGTCATTTCGGGGCTGATTAACGTCTGCAACATGACCTTTTTAAGCTCTGCAGAAAGACAGCCACCTCATGTCATTAACAGATACCATCTTTTATTCCCCGAATCTCGTGTCCTGGCCAACTAATGTGCGTTTGGAAACAGAACTGGGGCATCTCTGTGGTGTGTTTGGATGCAGGACTGGGGCAGGTCTGTGGTGTGTGTGTTTGGATGCAGGACTGGGGCAGTGCTGTGATGTGTTTGGACGCAGGACTGGGGCATCTCTGTGGTGTGTGTGTTTGGACGCAGGACTGGGGCATCTCTGTGGTGTGTGTGTTTGGACGCAGAACTGGGGGACCGCTGTGATGTGTATGTTTGGATGCAGGACTGGGGCAGGTCTGTGGTGTGTGTGTGTTTGCCTATTATGTCAGTGCATTCCCAGAGCATGTGCCGTTTATGGCCCACCGCTAATTATGTGGCATTTATAAATATTTCAGACCGAAAGCCGATGAGCTGAACGAGGGGGGCAAGGAGCCCTGCGTGTGTGTGTGTGCGTATGTGTGTGTGCGTATATGCATGTGTGTGTGTTTGTGTGTGTGCGCGCATGTGTGTGTACGTATCTGTGTGTGTGTGTGTGTGTGTTGCATGCCCACAGTCTTGCCCTCATACACCACCCCCTGAAAGGGATTAGTTTACTTGTGTTAAACAAACAAACAAACATAAACAGCTCAGGGCACTGTAGTGGGCACTGCTACTAGCACAACAACACGTCGATATTTCAATCAAAATGATAACAGTAAAATGTGCAAGCGGACATTTGTTGTAAACTGCTTAAAGTGCAGGTCATAAAATGTATGACTGTCATGGGTGGGATTATGTGCATGTATTTTTTTTTTTTTTTTTTAGACACGAAAGGCAGCACTTTTACCATTTATTTCTACAGTCAGTACAGTGTTTTGGGCCTCACTGAAAAATCAGCAGGATTGAATTCACAACAGTTTTGGAAATGTTCCTATGCCTTCTGAAGATCAGTTTTAACCCACAACATTCCCAGCAAATGATATGCACAAGAATACTACTGAGGTCAACACCTCAATGATATTGGCACCGTACCTAATTTTTTTGCTGATGTGGAAAAAAGGTGTGTGTGTGTGTGTGTGTGTGTGTGTATGTGTGTGTGTGTGTGTGTGTGTGTGTGTGTGTGTGTGTGTGTGTGTGTGTGTGTGTGTGTGTGTATGTGTGTGTTTGTGTGTGTGTGTATGTGTGTGTGTGTATGTGTGTGTGTGTGTGTGGTTGGGGGAGTGTCTCCTACACCCAAAACATTTTGTCTTGCAGCTGAGCAACATTTGTTTTTGTGTCCCGGCACGGTATACTGCCTGAGTGCTGACTGAAATCACGAGCCTTCTGAGCTGTCATGGATGACGGGCTTATTTCACTCTTTTCCTCAGCCAGTGAAAATGCGTCTGGAGTCGTGCTGTGACCCTGTGTGTTGCCTGAAGCTTTTCTAGAAGCTAAAAACACTCCAAGCTTTACGTCTTCATTGGTCGCTACCGGCTGTTGTTTGGGGTTTTTTTTAAGCAGAAAAAATACATCTTTGACTGAGAGAAAAAGTCTTTGTGTTTGAGTGCTCAAATCCTAACAAAGCATTTTGGAATAATGAATAATAAAAGGATGTGCTGATTTTACTGTCCTGTGGAGAAAAAAACAAAGGCCCATCAACCCAGTCATCTTGGTTTTGGAAAAGCAATTTGCGAATGTATAATCATGATGCAGGAATGCCGTAATCAGGAAGATTTACATATTTTTGCACCGCAGTGGGACAGATGCACTTTGTCCAGTGGCTCCTGAATTTGTCACAATAGCAGGACAGAGGCTCACCACGACTGAGCTGGACACCTGTCCATATAGTTAAGGCTAAGTGTGGTTCCAGCTGGCCAGGGGAGCCATCCCATAATTCCAGACAAAGGACATAAGGAACTGCCAGTAGGATCCTTCGGGTTGCACACAATAGTAGCAACAGGTGTCTGGGTATTGTGCAGTGCTTTTTAAAATCCTGTTTAACAAGTTTGTGTTATTTCTTTGATAACAGTATTAGACTGTAGATTACATCCAGAGCTGTCTACAGCAGGCTGCAAGGTGAGATGATTCTCCTAGTATGGCACATCTTCATTTAGTGTTGCATGACGAGATGACTTTCCTAGTGTTGCATGCTGTCTGCAGCAGTCACAGAAAATAGGTTCCGTCTGTGCAGTTCAGTAAACGCAATGTCATGGACATGCAATGCACAGACGTGCTGATGCATAGACGTGCTGATGCATGGACGTGCTGATGCACAGACGTGCTGATGCATAGACGTGCTGATGCACAGACGTGCTGATGCATGGATGTGCAATGCATGGACGTGCTGATGCATTGACGTGCTGATGCATAGACGTGCTGATGCACAGACGTGCTGATGCACAGACGTGCTGATGCATGGACGTGCTGATGCATAGACGTGCTGATGCATGGACGTGCTGATGCATAGACGTTAGGGCTGCTCAATTAATCGAATTCTAATCGTGATAATGATTTCAGGGCCAAGCGATCTCAAAACAAATAAAATCGAGGGCAACAATATTTTTGTCCTAATTATTTTCTACTGTTTGTTCTGTACATTAGATGTATACATTAGACATTTCTACTGTTTGTACATTAGACATCAAAGGAGACTTACTAATGTTTACGAAGAAAGGTATTAGGGAAAATCCGAAGGTACAAGAATGTTTTTTCGAAATGTTTTTGATTCAATAAATGAAGCATGTTACTGAGGAAAACAAAATAATCGTTTGAATTATCGTGATTTTAGTTTTGGCCCACATAATCGTGATTCAGATTTTTTCCATAATCGAGCAGCCTTAATGGACGTGCTGATGCATAGACGTGTTGATGCAGCACTTCCTGCTAAAACGTTGTCTTTTTACTCAGGACGTCTCCTGCTCTGAGTAATGCCAGAGGGACTGTTGACGCAGTCTTGTGTGTGTGTGTGTGTGTGTGTGTGTGTGTGGCGGCTAACACCCTCATGACTGAAATAAAGAGGTTGTATGGAAGTGAAGATTACTCATGCGCTCTCTCCACCCATGTCACCTCTCTCTACCTATGATGCACACACACACACAAACACACACACACACCAACACACACACACACACACACGTGCGCGTGCATACACACTCTCTCTTTCTCCAATTCAAATTCAAAAGGTGCTTTATTAGCATGACTGTGTGAGTACAGTGTTGCCAAAGCCAATGTTCAGACACAATAATAACATAGCAAATCCTTCACACACACACACACACACACACACACACACACACACACACACACACACACACGGAATGCAGGTATCTGATAGTTATATACAGTAAAGCATGAGTCAGTTTCCTGTAAACAAGCTATGTATGCCTGTTTCACTCTCCACCCAGCTCCTGGTTGAGGTATTGATGCGTGTCAAGTCTGTGCACTTTCAGATTACATTTACTGTCACCGTGGACAGAGAGACCCACCAGTACCCATGGCATAGTCTGCATTTGTGTATGTGGGGATTCATCACAGGAGTCAAAAACACTTTGTATTTTTTTATTTCAAACACAAGATGTCTGAAGCAAAATGAAAAACAGGCAAAGCCTCTGATATGCACGGTTGAGCGGTTCTGAGGGCAAATGAAATAGTTCGTGGGAGGTTTTACAGACCCAGAATGCTGCAGTCCCAGCTATCAGCACTCACATAAGTCCATGTGACACAGCGGAAGCCATTGCTGTGTGTGTTCAAGAGGGAACTATGAGGTACAGCAGATTAGGAGGACTCAGTGCAGTAAAATAAATAATATATATTCTTTTGTGTGCTTGAAGACGTACAAACACGTGTGCATGCACGCACTCACACACACACACACCCACGTACACACATACACACATACATACACACACAAAATGGCCTCTTTTTCCTTTCCGCTCGTCTCAGTATGCGTACCTATAATTCCACTCCTCCACCCCATGTTCATTTCCAATGTTAGGTTTCTAAATGTGGCTCTGTGTCTCCATTTTGTGTGTGTGTGTTTGTGTGTCTGTGTGTGTGTGCTAAGCAGAGGTCACTCTTGTGGTTTTTTAATGGTGATATATGCACATTTGTGCATGTGTACTGTGTATGTCTATGTATGTGTGAACAGAGACATTCAGTAGACAGATGTATGAGTATGTAGAAGTATGTAAATGTGATGTGGGTGCACATATCACAATTCGTTTTTCCATACCATGTGGCACATCGGTCTGTATGTGTGTGTGTGTGTGTGTTGATCAGAGAGGTTAGTTCCGGGCTCTGGCTCCCATATTGTATGTCTGCGAGGCGGTGCGAGCCTCCGAGTGGTGCAGTGGCCTCAAAGTGGCCCTTATGTAATTGCCAACTGTCCGCAGTCATTAGGGGCAGCCTGTGACAAAATGCACGCCCCAGTGACAGCTGCGTCCCCTCCACTTTGCCTGGCTTTCACATCGCATTTGCTTTTAAAGCTACAGCTCTTTAACACAGAGGCCAGAACACAATGCTTTTAAAGGTACAACTCCTTAACACAGAGTCCAGGGCACAAAGCTTTTAAAGGTACAACTCCCTAACACAGAGTCCAGGGCACAAAGCTTTTAAAGGTACAACGTGAGCACTGTGACCAGAGATCGCTCTCTGTCTCTCCCCATGTCTGTTTCCTCTCCCCTGCCATCACTGATATCCCTGTATCCTTACCTAGACTGTTCGATATACATACTGCCCCTACAGTACTAAAGACATACTGCTAACATAGTACTGTATTCACATACTGCTAATATAGTACTACATATACATATTGCCCCTATAGTACTAAAGACAAACTGCTAACATAGTACTCACATACTGCTAAATAGTACTATATTCACATACTGCTAATATAGTACTACATATACATACAACTAATATAGTACTACATATACATACTGCCCCTATAGTACTAAAGACATACTGCTAACATAGTACTGTGTTCACATACTGCTAATACTACGTATATGTACTGCTAACATAATACTACATATACATACTGCTAATATAGTACTACATATACATACTGCTAATATAGTATTACATATACATACTGCTAATATAGTATTACATATACATACTGCTAATATAGTATTACATATACATACTGCCCCTATAGTACTAAAGACATACTGCTAACATAGTACTCACATACTGCTAATACTACATATATATACTGCTAACATAATACTACATATACATACTGCTAATATAGTACTACATATACATACTGCTAATATAGTACATATACATACTGCTAATATAGTACACATACATACTGCTAATATAGTACATATACATACTGCTAATATAGTACACATACATACTGCTAATATAGTACATATACATACTGCTAATATAGTACATATACATACTGCTAATATAGTACACATACATACTGCTAATATAGTACATATACATACTGCTAATATAGTACTACATATACATACTGCTAATATAGTACATATACATACTGCTAATATAGTACATATACATACTGCTAATATAGTACACATACATACTGCTAATATAGTACACATACATACTGCTAATATAGTACACATACATACTGCTAATATAGTACTACATATACATACTGCTAATATAGTACATATACATACTGCTAATATAGTACATATACATACTGCTAATATAGTACATATACATACTGCTAATATAGTACACATACTGCTAATATAGTACATATACATACTGCTAATATAGTACACATACATACTGCTAATATAGTACACATACATACTGCTAATATAGTACTACATATACATACTGCTAATATAGTACTACATATACATACTGCTAATATAGTACATATACATACTGCTAATATAGTACATATACATACTGCTAATATAGTACATATACATACTGCTAATATAGTACACATACTGCTAATATAGTACATATACATACTGCTAATATAGTACACATACATACTGCTAATATAGTACACATACATACTGCTAATATAGTACTACATATACATACTGCTAATATAGTACACATACATACTGCTAATATAGTACTACATATACATACTGCTAATATAGTACATATACATACTGCTAATATAGTACATATACATACTGCTAATATAGTACACATACATACTGCTAATATAGTACATATACATACTGCTAATATAGTACACATACATACTGCTAATATAGTACACATACATACTGCTAATATAGTACTACATATACATACTGCTAATATAGTACATATACATACTGCTAATATAGTACATATACATACTGCTAATATAGTACACATACTGCTAATATAGTACATATACATACTGCTAATATAGTACTACATATACATACTGCGAAAATAGTACTACAGTACTGTTACTATAGTACTACTCATACACCATGCATTTACAAAGTAAAGTATTTTTGCTAAATGGCCCTCTTACGTAGTATTCAGTGTATTGTGTAATTAAGAAAATAAGTAAATAAGGTTCTTCCAGTGTGTGTACAGGAGTGAAACATAATGGCACATAGACCAACCTATGCAAAATGAATCCAAGCCAGTCACGTCAACCAATGTCTGATTCGATTGGCTTTTAAGTACCATTATTAAAAACCTTTCACAAACCAGAGCCATGGACTGAATCTTTATGCTTTTCTGCAACTCTGGACGAATGGTGTGTCTATGAAAATATGGTTCAATTAAGTTTGGCCTGAGACGATTACTTATATCATATAATATATATATAATATAGCGGTGGTTTAGGTAATGTAAAGAAAGTACATTTGGCATTGTGGAATGATTTGTTTTTCCTACATCCATCAGGAATATAGATGGCCACTATGATTGGCCTTCTTACTGAAAGATCTGAATCACCAATAAAGCATGTCACCACTGTGGGAAGCACGCTACAGGATGTACTGATATGATGACAGCTGTGTCAGACTGGAATATTCCACACACAGCTGCCTTACAGTTACTGCGTACTCATTCCTTTCAGTATGTGCGTGCATGCGTATGTGTGTGTCTTTGTCTGTCTGTGTGTGTGTGTCTGTGTATGTGTGTGTGTGTGAGCATGTGTGTGTGTGAGAGAGAGAGAGAGAGAGAGAGAGAAAGTGACATGTATACATTTTTGCTGTGTGTATGGGCTGTTTAATTTTAAAAAAGTAAAAAAGATATCTAAAATCTACAACATTTAACTACATGACAAAAAAGTGAATTGCTTCATTTCTCTATAATTTCATTCACCGAGTCCTCTGCGGATAGTACCATGAAAGCCTGGTTATTGGAGAAGTGATAATTATGATATGCCCCAGTGTGTGACAGAAACGTGACACCCAGTCACAACCAAATTAATGAGATGGCTATCTCGGTGACATTTACACAGTCTTATCGCTCCCTGTCACACGCGAGAGTCTGCATATTTTCATCAATCCAGCCCTTTATGAATTCACACCAGGGCGGTTTTGAGTGCGGAACTGTTGGCTGCACATGAAATGTGAGTCCCGCGCGCAGATGCGTAAGAAAACATTTGTGCTGACATCTCTCGGCTCGCGTTAACCTGACGAGGACCTCCTGAGGTGGCCCGTGGTGCTGTTTTTACTGCTGGCTCTCTCCAGAAGTCATTTCAGAAAACACAACTGAAATGCAGCCATAAACAAGACCTTATTTACAGTTTTTGCCCATTGCTTAAACACATTTTGCAAAATTTGGCTCGCTGTGCCAAAACTCTACACCCAAGCACATAGGACACAACACTTGGAAATAAACCATTCACATCTATGTCAAATTGAAACTCTGCAATCAAAACCTAACAATCCTTCGCCAAAATGTCACTCTCATGACAAAATTGCACACACTTGTATCTTATGAAAACACTGTCACATCAGCACCAACACACTAGTCTACTTTATATAAAACACTGTTTTTTGTATTTTGAATAGATGTGTTTTGCCAATGACAGATCAGTATTTCATTTTTGAATGAAGTGTCTTATGTATGAAATAGTGTGTAGTGTGCAGGAGCAAGTGTTTTGCAAAAAGGAGCAAGTGTGTTGCAGAATTGCAACTGAAGTGTAAAGCAACGCTTTTGTTTACAGTTTTTGCCCATTGCTTGAACGCAATAGACATATGCTTAAACCAAAGTAACATAACTTGAAGTTGTGTTACCATGCCTTAAACACAGTGTAACCATAGCTTAAACACAATCGCTGCTTTACACTTTAGTTGCAATTCTGCAACACACTTGCTCCTTTTTGCAAAGCACTTGCTCCTGCACACTACACACTATTTCATACATACTGTAAGACACTTCATTCAAAAATGAAATACCGATGTATCATTGGCAAAACACATCTATTCAAAATACAAAAAACAGTGTTTTATATAAAGTAGACTAGTGTGTTGGTGCTGATGTGACAGTGTTTTCATAAGATACAAGTGTGTGCAATTTTGTCATGAGAGTGACATTTTGGCGAAGGATTGTTAGGTTTTGATTGCAGAGTTTCAATTTGACATAGATGTCAATAGTTTATTTCCAAGTGTTGTGTCCTATGTGTTTGGGTGTAGAGTTTTGGCACAGCAAGCCAAATTTTGCAAAATGTGTTTAAGCAATGGGCAAAAACTGTAAGGTATGGTTACACTGTGTTTAAGGCATGGTAACACAACTTCAAGTTACAGTATGTTACTTTGGTTTAAGCATATGTCTATTGCGTTCAAGCAGTGCGCAAAAACTGTAATGAATCCATGTGTGAAATGTAAGTAACATATTTTTATTGTATGTAAAGTGATATATTATTTGAGACATTAGGTAATATATTACATTTTAAATTATATGCATTTCTGAGGATGGTGTGGTCATCAGTTTTATGTGTGCGTGTGTGTGTTTATTATACATAAACTAATACCCAACGAAACTCATACACACTGTGAACAGTGCACTGAGATAGTTATTAGATGACAGATGTACAAAAATCCAATTGGCAAATAAATAAAAACAACAAAACAAGAACAATGCATGAGAAGACACCCCTGCTACATACCCCTGCCTCAGGAGAATCGCAGAAGAGGCAGAATGAAAGGTAAGGGGCAGAAGAGGCAGAGTAGGGGTAACATGAAAGCTAAGGGGCAGAAGAGGCAGAATGGGCATAACATGAATGGTAAGGGGCAGAAGAGGCAGAATGGGGGTAACATGAAAGCTAAGGGGCAGAAGAGGCAGAGTAGGGGTAACATGAAAGCTAAGGGGCAGAAGAGGCAGAGTAGGGGTAACATGAAAGCTAAGGGGCAGAAGAGGCAGAGTAGGGGTAACATGAAAGGTAAGGGTCCCAGCGTCCCAGGGAACCCCCCCCCCCCATTACTACTCCCCAAAGATGAGTGAGAAAAGATACCGTATACATAAGTAAATTACAGGAACCTTAAGAAAAATAACAGAGAAATTAAGCATGTGGGGAAATTCAGGGAAACACTTTCAACCCTTTTACATGTGTGTGTGTGTGTGTGTGTGTGTGTGTGTGTGTGTGTGTGTGTGTGTGTGTGTGTGTGTTGGGGGTCAAGGGCCACACCTTCACAAAAAGGAGAGGTCACACACATGAGCACTCACGCTGAGCTAAGATGCATAACAGGGCTCTACACCTCATCTCTACAGAGCTGTGAAAAACAGTGGCTAGTGGGCTACACCATATGAGGTGTCTGTGAAGGACAGTGGCTAGTAGGCCAATAGGAGGTGTCTGTGAAGGACAGTGGCTACTAGGCCAATAGGAGGTGTCTGTGAAGGATGGTGGCTAGTATGCCAATGGGAGGTGTCTGCAAAGGCTGGTGGCTAGTAGGCCAATAGGAGGTGTCTGTGAAGGACAGTGGCTAGTAGGCCAATAGGAGGTGTCTGCGAAGGCTGGTGGATAGTAGGCCAATAGGAGGTGTCTGTGAATGACGATGGCTAGTGGGCCACACCATAGGAGGTGTCTGTGAAGGATGGTGGCTACTATGCCAATAGGAGGTGTCTGAAGGATGGTGGCTAGTATGCCAATAGGAGGTGTCTGTGAAGGACAGTGGCTAGTAGGCCAATAGGAGGTGTCTGTGAAGGATGGTGGCTAGTATGCCAATAGGAGGTGTCTGTGAAGGACAGTGGTTAGTGAAGGTGTCTTTATAGGACAGTGGCTAGTAGGGCAGTAGGAGGTGTCTGTGAAGGATGGTGGCTAGTGGAGTTGTCTGTGAAGGACAGTGGCTAGTGGAGGTGTGAGGGCTGTGGACAGTGGGCCACACAACAGGAGGTTTGAGGGCAGGTGGTGCAGCCCACCATCTCTCCATCTCTGTTATCCTCCATCTACTGTGCTGGCTCGGTTGGAGTGGGGTGGAGGTGGGGGTGGAGGTGGGTGTGTGTGTGGTTGAGAACCCCACAGCCAGGATCAATACTTCAGGAAGGGGTAGTCTGAGGCGGGTGGGCAGGGAAAGGGGAGGGGGGGATAAGCGGTAGGGGGGCCTTCAAGGGAAGCCCCCCCCCCCACCCCCCACCAGCGTCTTCCGTTCCCAGGGTCTGGGCACACATGTTGGAGGAGTGTCCCCAATCCCGCCCTCCTCTATAGCCCCTGTCTATCCCCCCCACCTCCTCTATAGCCCCTCTCTATCCCCCCCCACCTCCTCTATAGCCCCTCTCTACCCCCCCACCTCCTCTATAGCCCCTCTCTATGCCCCCCCACCTCCTCTATAGCCCCTCCCCCTCTATAGCCCCTCCCTCTATCCCCCCACCTCCTCTATAGTCCCTCTCTATGCCCCCCCCCCTCTATAGCCCCTCTCTACCCCCCCCCCCACCTCTATAGTCCCTCTCTACCCCCCCCACCTCCTCTATAGCCCCTCTCTATGCCCCCCCACCTCCTCTATAGCCCCTCTCTATGCCCCCCCCCCTCTATAGCCCCTCTCTACCCCCCCCCACCTCTATAGTCCCTCTCTATCCCCCCCACCTCCTCTATAGCCCCTCTCTATCCCCCCCACCTCCTCTATAGCCCCTCTCTACCCCCCCCACCTCCTCTATAGCCCCTCTCTATGCCCCCCCCTCCTCTATGCCCCCCACCTCCTCTATAGCCCCTCTCTATACCCCCCCACCTCTATAGCCCCTCTCTATCCCCCCCACCTCCTCTATAGCCCCTCTCTATGCCCCCACCTCCTCTATAGCCCCTCTCTATACCCCCCCACCTCCTCTATAGCCCCTCTCTATCCCCCCCACCTCCTCTATAGCCCCTCTCTATCCCCCCCTCCTCTATAGCCCCTCTATAGCCCCTCTCTATGCCCCCCCCACCTCCTCTATAGCCCCTCCCCCTCTATAGCCCCTCCCTCTATCCCCCCACCTCTATAGCCCCTCTCTACCCCCCCCACCTCCTCTATAGCCCCTCTCTATGCCCCCCCCCTCCTCTATAGCCCCTCTCTATGCCCCCCACCTCCTCTATAGCCCCTCTCTATGCCCCCCACCTCCTCTATAGCCCCTCTCTATACCCCCCCCCCCCCCTATTCAGCTCCTACACACCACTGCTGTGCCGTGCCTGACTCATGCACCTGCCATTATCTATGCTACAAGTCAGAGTTTCCTTTCATGGTGAGTAAAAGTTTTTGTTGTTGTTGGTGTGTGTGTGTGTGTGTGTGTGTCTGTGTGTGTGTGCATGTGCATATGCATGTGTGTGCATGTGTTTATGTGTGTGTGTGTGTGTGTGTGTGTGTGTGTGTGTGTGTGTGTGTGTGTGCATATGCATGTGTAGGTGTGTGCATGTGTTTATGTGTGTCTGTGTTTGTGTGTGTGTGTGTTTGTGTGTGTGTGTGTGTGTGCGTGTGTGTGTGTGTGCGTGTGTGTGTGCGTGTGTGCATGTGCATATGCATATGCATGTGTAGGTGTGTGCATGTGTTTATGTGTGTCTGTGTGTGTGTGTGTGTGTGTGTGTGTGTGTGTGTGCGTGTGTGTGTGCGTGTGTAGGTGTGTGCGTGTGTTTATGTGTGTGTGTGTGTGCGCGTGTGTTTATGTGTGTGTGTGTGCATGTGCATATGCATGTGTAGGTGTGTGAATGTGTTTATGTGTGTGTGTGTGTGTGTGTGTGAGTGGAAGAGACAAACAGAAATGCACCTGTGATGGTGAACCTTTACGAGGTCATGAGCCCACAGGGTGTTTGTTGGCCACACCTCTTCGTTGCCATGACGTCACCTGCTCCATGCGCCCCCTGCACCCCTGCCTGCTCTGTGGCAGCAGGAAGTGTGTGTGTCCTCTGTGTGGGGGACGGGGGGCTCTGTGGCAACAGGAAGTGTGTGTGTCCTCTGTGTGGGGGACGGGGGGCTCTGTGGCAACAGGAAGTGTGTGTGCCCTCTGTGTGGGGGACGGGGGGCTCTGTGGCAGCAGGAAATGTGTGTGCCCTCTGTGTGGGGGACGGGGGGCTCTGTGGCAACAGGAAATGTGTGTGCCGGGGGGGGTGAAATGGGTGGCACAGGGGTGAGATGGATGGCACAGGGGTGAGGTGGATGGCACAGGGGTGAGATGGATGGCACAGGGGTGAGGTGGATGGCACAGGGGTGAGATGGATGGCACAGGGGTGAAATGGGTGGCACAGGGGTGAGGTGGATGGCACAGGGGTGAAATGGGTGGCACAGGGGTGAGATGGATGGCACAGGGGTGAAATGGGTGGCACAGGGGTGAGGTGGATGGCACAGGGGTGAAATGGGTGGCACAGGGGTGAGGTGGATGGCACAGGGGTGAGGTGGATGGCACAGGGGTGAGATGGATGGCACAGGGGTGAGGTGGATGGCACAGGGGTGAGGTGGATGGCACAGGGGTGAAATGGGTGGCACAGGGGTGAGGCGCTTACCTTATCAATCAGTACGAATAATCAATGATGTCGTCCAATGAAGCACAGCACAGCCATCACCTCAGTGAGAGGCAAACACTATTGGTGGATTCATGTTTTTGTTGGTTAGATACTTTATGGTACTTTATGATAAGTACTTTATAGAATTCTTTAAAAACTTTAGAATATGTCTGTCCAGTTTTTTTTATGTCAGGGGCAAATTGTTGTTAGTGGGTACTGGAAGGATTTTGTTCTATTTTGCTCGCAATAAAGCCTCCAGTAATATCTCTAAATTTGGTCATCAAAATAAGCCCAAAATTATGTTTCATGTGCGGGAGCAGAGACACATACATATCTTAATTCAGCAGTGCAGAATTTATCCTGTTCCATTTTATGTGTAACACGGGCGCCCTGTATTTTGACTGTTAGCAGTGGGGCTTTTCTCCAGAAAAATGAATCCCTCGTGCTTGTCTCTCAACAATGGCTGCACTTTGACAGGGACGCAGCCGATTGTCACGCAGAGAAACGGGGCGCCTTTGGAACACAATGCGGATGAAATTGGGATCTAATTATAGGTGAGAGTCTCGCTGGCACGATAATGAGAGCCGTCTTCCAGAGCGCGGAGAAAGAAAGAGGCTCGTAGGTCT
>CM050212.1:1502500-1507500 GCA_027475355.1 Coilia nasus
AGGTTCTAATCGGTATGCTGATCATATGATTTGTATGTAGATGATGTAGTGGTTATCATGTACAACATCCAATACATTATTGTACGGTAAGGTACAACACATTTGTCAGGTTGTCTACCACCCAAGGAGAAGCCTAGGGTCACTTTGAGTCCTTAATGTTGCCCCGTTTGTAAACCCACACAACACCAATACTTAAGAGTTGTTCCTGTCCTTCAGTAATCTTACGACAGGTTAAGCTGTAGGGTCTTTGATAACCTTTTAAGAATATATGAATGTGCTATCTTAATACTTACAGAATTGATTCTGATTCTCGCGGATGAAGTATAACTGTCTTTTTTCACTGACGAATCTTCTGTTGAGATTATGGAAATGTGCTGTGCTGTCACGGCGCCAGATTCATTTGGCTTAATTGAGATAGCCTGGGGCGAAACCAAACACACATTTTAAAATTGTCCCATCGGTCGCCACCGCCAACCATTGGCTGAGATTAATAAATCATTTAACATAAAGTTCAGCCATAAATCTCAAAGCCTGTGCTGAAATCACAAGCCCTCTGAATCTACCCAATATCGATATAATGCCATAATCTTTTGCGGCCGCTTAGGGTTTATAAAAGAGCTCAGAAAGCTCCCGCCCAGGCCTGTGTATTGACATCACATCAGACAGTTTTGTCAGGGTGGACCTATCTGCAGATAAATGTGTTGGGGCGTGCTTGAAAAAGTACCAAGTCTAGTTTATATACCTAGGGTGTTAAACAGCACTTTTGTTGTGTTTTATGTGATATCTCACTGTCTGAGTGAACTCCTTTCCATCTGTTCCCCCCTAAGCATGTCACACGTGTGAGCTCTGCTGCGGAGCAGCACGAAATAACACACAGAACCACAGTGGGCCTGTGAGGAGCTAAAGCCAACGTGTGATTGTGTAGCTCTGCCTCAGTAAGCAACCAGAGCAGGGGCCAAGGTGGTGTGTTCCCTGTGAGAAATGAGAGCGAAATGCCCAATAGCAGTGGCCAGGGTGGTGTGTTCTCTGTACAGTAACGAGAGCGAAATGCCCAATAGCACTGGCCAGGGTGGTGCGTTGTCTGTAAGTAACAAGAGCGAAATGCCCAATAGCAGTGGCCAGGCTGGTGCATGCTTAGTAAGAAACGGGAGCAGTGTGTTCGCACATCAGCCCAGGCGCTGGAGACAGGATTAAGATGGCAGAGAAACTGTCGGTTACAGAAGCCACAACATCTACAAATAACAGGCCTTTACATTGACCTTAATCTACACACACACACACTACACACATACATCTACATACATCTACCTGAATCTACACACACACACACACACACACACACACACACACACACACACACACACACACACACACACGCACTCATATTAGTAGTCACTTCTGACTTTTCTTTCTCCACTAACACACACACACACAAACTCTGCACACACACACACACACAGACACACACTCATATTAGTAGTCACTTTTGACCTTTCTTTCTCCATTAATCACACACACAGACATTACACTGGCTAATTTTTCAGTGTGTGAGTGACACATGTTGTCATTTCACTACAGAAACACAGCCACCCACACTTCTTGCGAAAGCGCAGCAGACTGTGGCTGATATCTGTTCAGCTGCACCTGCCGCCTGAGCCCTCAACACCGCATTCAGCCTGAGACACAGAGAGAGAGAGAGAGAGAGAGAGAGACGACAAAGAGAGAGAGAGATGAGACAGCGAGATGAGAGAGAAAGAGACAGAGAGAGAGCGAGAAAGAAAGAGAGGGAGAGAGAGAAAGAGAGTGAGAGAGACAGAGAGAGAGAGAGAGAGCGACAGAGAGAGAGACGAGAGACAGAGAGAGAGAGAGAGTAGGTGAGAGAGACAGAAAGAGAGAGAGAGAGAGCGGTGAGAGAGACAGCGAGAGAGACAAAGAGACGAGAAAGAGAGAGACAGAGACAGAAAGAGAGAGAGAGACAGAGAGAGAAAGACGACAGAGAGAGAGAGAGATGAGACAGCGAGAGATGAGAGAGAGAGAGAGACAGAGAGAGAGAGCAAGAGAGGCAAGAGAGAAAGAGAGAGAGAGAGCGAGAGAAAGAGAGAGGGGGGGTTGGGGGAGACAGAGAGGAAGGGAGAGAGAGAGGGAGGGTGTCAGAGAGAGAGACTAAGAGGAAGATGGAGGGAGAGAGAGACTAAGAGGAAGGGAGGGAGAGAGAGACTAAGAGGGAGGGTGTCAGAGAGAGAGACTAAGAGGGAGATGGAGGGAGAGAGATAGAGAGATGGATAGGCAGAGAGAGATTAAGAGGAAGAGGGAAAGAGAGAAATGGAGTGGGAGAGAGAGAGACTAAAAGGGAGATGGAGGGAGAGATGGGCCCGTATCCAGTCAGCCGCAACACAGGAAGTGACTTAAAGGACACGTAGGCCTGGCCTGCCTGGAGAGGCGGCCGGGTGCAGGCAAGCGAGAGGAGCCGAGGCCCAGGGCAGAGTCTGTGCTCCACCATGGCAGGAGGCACAGGGAGTGGGGTGGAGAGAGGGAGGGAGGGATAGAGAGAGAGAGAGAGAGAGAGAAAGAGAGAGAGGCAGAGGAAGGGGCAGAGGGGTGGAGGGGTTGAGAGAGGGAGGGAGGGATAGAGAGAGAGAGAGGAAGAGAGGCAAAGAAAGAGACACAGAGGCAGTGGGGTGGAGGGGTTGAGAGAGGGAGGGAGGGAGAGAGGGATAGAGAGAGAGAGAGGAAGAGAGGCAAAGAAAGAGACACAGAGGCAGTGGGGTGGAGGGGTTGAGAGAGGGAGGGAGGGAGAGAGGGATAGAGAGAGAGAGAGGAAGAGAGGCAAAGAAAGAGACGAAGAGGCAGTGGGGTGGAGGGGTTGAGAGAGGGAGGGAGGGAGAGAGGGATGGAGAGAGAGAGAGAGGAAGAGAGGTTGATCGTGGTGGACAGCGGAGCCTGTAAGGGCCGGGGACGGCTGGGATGGAATGGTGAAGGATTTTGTTCATCTCATTCATTTATTTTTTACATAGTTGCACAAAGCCCACAATGACTAATCTGTTTATATGAGGCTGCATAGATAGGTTGTGTTTAGTGTGCAGTCCCTGCCGTCTGCCTTGAGAACAATGACAGCATCTCAAAAGTCCTGAACATGCTCCGCACTCAGCAGCAGGCTCGTGCAGCAATGCTCACAGATAGCAGCGCGCAACACTGCGCTACACAAAGAGGGAAGCTGTGCCGATCCCTGGGCCCAGATTCAGCTGATATCTCCCATTTGAAAAGCTACCATTGATTATATGAAAGCCCTGAATTGCAGGCACTGAATTGTGTACTTGAATAGGAGCGGTGGCACCAGTGTATCTATTTTAGCTGCCTTGGGCTCGTTCCCGTGACGACTGAGACGTAGAACAAGCTCATATTGTGTCGATGAGTGTGACAACACTCCGGCTGCATTTTTGTAAGGCTGGTTATGTGAATGCCTCAGCTAACGACGCCAGCACAGACCGCACGCAGTGGAACTAGAAAATGTTTGACAGGCACGTGAAGACATTACAGAATGCACACAGGAGAAAAAGGAGTTTGTGCATATTGATTTTTTTGTTTTAACCCAGAGCAGCTATTTTCCCCGCTGTGATGCCCTGTCCCACGTGTTGTATCAGAAATAATTGGCAGACGATTATGCTCTGATATGCATGCAGCACCGTGCATTTTGAGGGGGAAAAGCTGTCAAGTCAGCTGAAACTGATGGGTAAACGGCTGTTATGAATTATTAAATCAAAGGCTTGTCACTGTCAGGGAAAAGAGGGTTTAATCATCAGCTGTCCACCATCCAATCCAATCAGAACCACTGCAGATATTCCTATTCACAGGAACACGAGTAAACTCATGCTAACAATATGACCAATTAGGTAGTTGGTTAAATTGTATGTGATTCACGTATCACATTAACACTACAAAAAAACTAGCCTGGTAAACCAGCCTCTTGTACTTCATTTCATTTTGTACAGAATCTGGACTAGCCTGGTAAACCAGCCCCTCGTACTTCATTTCATTTTGTACAGAGGGTCTGGCCTTGCTGCCGTTGACATTCATGTATTTGGACTGAGCAAATCTGCCCAATCCGTGAACAGAGGGAGTGTTTGTGAGCGATGACATTGACCTTGTGTGCTACATTTGAATTGTAGTGCCTAGGTAGAGCTTGGTTTGACTTGGTGTAAACGTCAGCAGAGTCCACACCTCCAGCAAGAAATTGTTTCTCAATGCAGCAAGGCCAGACCCTCGGTATAAAATGAAATGAAGTACGAAGGGCTGGTTTACCAGGCTACAAAAAAAACCTTCATGATCACAATTTTGCGATATTCTTTTAAATATTGTTTAATGTAATAGGTATCCATGGAATCCAGATACGCATCCCTATGTTTCACTTGCATTCGGGTGCTGCTCATGTTGACCTCAGCTGTCGCACTAAATAGGAAAAAAGAGCTATTAAAGACGGTGAAAAAAGAGCTATTAAAGACGGTGAAAAAAAGAGCTATTAAAGACGGTGGAATATCTGTGACAGCATGTGAGGTAAACACACACGGATGCAGGGGAACATAAAAACATGCAAGACATGCCCAAGGGAAGCCACACATATGCACACACACACACACACACACACACACACAGATACACGCACACACAAATATACACACACGTTTATGCACACACATACAAACACACACACACACATACACACACGCTCCAGTGAGCATGTAGGCCATACACCGTGGAAGGGGCACAGACCCTGAGGATAGGAGGGGGAGGACTGGAGCGTTTTTTCTCCCTCCCCAAGTCAAGCGAGGCTGACTGCACTCACGTGACACACTCCTTCTCCCCATCGCATCTCCTGTCTCAGGAAAGCAAGCATGCAGCATTGGACAGAAACACACACTCAAAGATACACAAACGTGCAGCACTGGACAGAAACACACACTCAAAGATACACAAACGTGCAGCATTGGACAGAAACACACTCA
>CM050212.1:1515000-1532500 GCA_027475355.1 Coilia nasus
GTTATATTTATTGAATTACATTAAAAAGCTTTTACCAGCCTCTGTCAAATAAATGATACAATTCATTAGCCACTCAATAGTAAATTATTATTTTGTGTCCACAGTCTACCAGCCCCTTTCATATTTCACCAGCATTTGGCTTGTGGCTGGTGCCAGTGTCCATCCCTGATGTGAAGACAGGGACACAGACAGACAGACAGACAAAAGACACTGACACACGTGAAGACAGGGACAATGACAGAGACAGACAGAAGAGACACAGACTCATGTGAAGACAGGGACACTGACAGAGAGATGGTCAGAAGACACACAGACCATGTGAAGACAGGCACACTGACAGACAGACAGACAAAAGACACTGACACACGTGAGGACAGGGACACTGACAGACAGACAGACAGAAGAGACACAGACGCACGTGAGGACAGGGACACTGACAGACAGACAGAAAAGACACAGACACAGACTCGCGTGAAGAAAGAGACACAGAAAACACAGAGACACAGAGAAGACAGAGAGAGACAGAGAGAGAGGAGACACAGACTAACATGAAGAAAGAGACACAGAAAGAGAGGGGAGGTCACTGAGGCAGTGTGCTGTGCTGTGCTGTGCTGTGCTGTGCTGTGCTGTGCTGTGCTGTGCTGTGTTGTGTTGTGCTGTGTTGTGCTGTGCTGTGCTCTGCTGTGTTGTGCTGTGCTGTACTGTGTTGTGCTGTGCTGTGCTGTGCTGTGCTGTGCTGTGCTGTGCTGTGCTGTGCCGGGGCTGTGCTGTGCTGTGCTGTGCTGTGCTGTGCTGTACTGTGTTGTGCTGTGCTGTGCTGTACTGTGCTGTGCTGTGCTGTGCTTTGCTGTGCTGTGCTGTGCTGTGCTGTGCTGTGCTGTGCTGTGCTGTGCTGTGCCGGGGCTGTGCTCTGCCGGTGCTGTGCTGTGCTGTGTTGTGCTGTGCTGTGCTGTGGCTGTGTTGGGGCTGTGCTGTGCTGTGCTGTGGCTGTGTTGGGGCTGTGCTGTGCTGTGCTGTGGCTGTGTTGGGGCTGTGCTGTGCTGTACTGGGCTGGGGCTGGTTTAAGGGCTGATGCTGCCTGCTGACCTCCATGCCTCCTCTCCTCCTCTTCTCTTCTCCTCTCCTCCTCCATGTCTCCTGTCCTCCTCTCCCCCTCTCTTCCCTCCACTGTTCCACTTCTCCTCTCCTCCTCCCCTCCTCCCCTCCTCTCCTCCATGCCTCCTCTCCTCTCCTCCTTTCTTCTCCTCTACTCCTCTCCTCTCCTCCTCTCCTCTCCTCCTCTCCTCTCCTTCTGTCCTCTCTTCTCCTCCTCTCCTCCATGCCTCCTCTCCTCTCCTCCTTTCTTCTCTTCTCCTCTCCTCCTCTCCTCTCCTTCTGTCCTCTCTTCTCCTCCTCTCCTCCACTGGGTCGGGTGCTATTTTTGACCCTGTGTTTACTTTAATGTATGTCAAATGAACAGGCCAAGGGGAGCTCACTAGCCCACTTCACAAGGCCCCACCCTCTGAACAGCACAGAGACCTCATTCTTCACCGCGCTCTTCTGAGAGCCCTGTGTGTGTGTGTGTGTGTGTGTGTGTGTGTGTGTGTGTGTGTGTGTAATGTATTGGTGTGTGTGTATGTACATGTATGTGTGCATGTGTATGTCTGTTTTTGTATGTGTGTGATGTATTGGTGTCAGTGTGTGTGTGTGTGTTTGTCTGTGTGTATGTCTGTATTTGTATGCATGTGATGTATTGGTGTGTGTGTTTGTACATGTATGTGTGTATGTCCGTATGTGTGTGTGTGTGTGTGTGTTTTTGTGTGTGTGCTTGTTTTTGTGTGTGTGTGTGTGTGTGTGTGTACAGCTCTCCCCTCCTGTCCTGTCCTCTTCTGGGCAACCCAATCTCCTGTGGTGTGCTCGGGCTAACTCGTTATTTCCTGTCACAGGTTATTGTATATTCATTTGGGGCGTGAAACTATTCTCCAATGTGTCTGCTTCTTTCACAAACAGACCAGAGTAGAATGCCCCATTCATCTGAGAGGAATTCATCACTGTGCTAGCTGTACAAGTTGTGCTGTCATCTGCAGGGCATTTTGGCCATGCATTCAGTATTGCCCTCCTGAAGTCTTACGGTAATATATTCATGTCGTAGTCTACATTTATCTGATCAGACTTCACTAATTGGATTGATCATTTGTTTTCATAATCAATGTCTGGTTAGATGCCATACACTCTCTGTTTTGTTACTGGGGTTATTGTATTAGGTGTAGTTATACAGTTTTAGTTTCTTTTCTCTGTGAATTCTGAAATTATTTACTTTATTTGCTTCTTTAGATACTCTGCTTTTGAAAACCAACAATGGCATGGACGTGCTGTTTGAATAATCCTCACCTCATGCTAATGACATTAACAAGTTGATGAATGAGGCTCAGACAAAAGTCTTAGACTTTGAAGAGCAAAACGTCTCTCACTCCAGTTTCGTTCTCACCTCCCGCACCCTCACACATCCTTAAAAATAAAAAATAAAAACCCTCAGCCCTTCTCACCCAAAATAAAAAAGGAAAATGAAACAAATTAGGAGTTTCTTTGTGTCTGTGGCTCCAAGCGCCGGGTTGTTATAGCAACGGTGATTACTGTTAGTACGCGAAGAACAAAAATGGAGGGAGAGACGGAGCACCGATGGAGCGGCGATTGCAGAAGCCTGTCGGCACAAAGACGTGCAAATGTGCTGCCCTTACGCATTCACTTTACAGTTCAATCACAAAGCTTTTCATGAGCCGCTGCTATAGAGCAGTATTTAACATGAGCTGCTGCTACAGAGGAGTATTTAACAGCATTAAAATGGAGGTCACTGTTATGAAAGGCGTGCAGGTTTTGACTGCATATGCAAAAACGAAAGCTCCAGCCAGGAAGATGAAAGGTGCTGCCGGCTCTTTCATGATGAGGCATAGGGTTAGTGTATGTGTGTGTATGTGGTGTGTGTGCGTGTGTGTGTGTGTGTGTGTATGCATGTGTGTGTTGTGGAAATCATGCTCCAGCCTGTCATCCTATAGAGTATGCTAATGTGCTCCCTTTATCCTCTCTGCCTTGTGCCGCTTACTCACACACACACACACACACACAAGCACACACACACACACGTGCACACACACACACACAGCTTGTGCCGCTTACACACTCACACACACACACACACACACACACACACACACACACACACACACACACACACACACAGCTTGTGCTGACTACACACTCACACACACAATCACGTGCACACACACACAAGCAGACACACACACAAGCACACACGCACACACAGCTTGTGCTGCTTACACACACACACACAAGCACACACACACAGGCACATGCACACACAATTACACGCACACACACAAGCACACACACACACACACACACACGCACACACACATTCACACACACACACACACACGCACTGTGTCGCTTACACACGCCATGTTATTTTCCCTCGGTCTACTTTTCCTCACCCAAATCCTTGAGGCGTGATGTGCACAATCTGTTTAGAACCTGTTACATTTCAGTGGGTCCAGTCCACACGCCACCGCTATGTATCAACACACCAGCTCTTATCTGGCTCACACAGGGCCCCATCCCTAACATACTTACACAGGCACAAACACACGCATGGGCACACACACACACATATGTGCATGTACACCCACACCTACACACACCCACACACACAGACACATGTACAAACCCAGTACAGGCTGTCCATTGGGTGGAGCAGAGCAGAGGTGGCAGAGGTGGCAGAGGTGGTGGTGGGTGAGGGAGGTGGGCAATGGAGGGGCTGGGGGTTGGGTTAAGTTGGATGGTTGGTTCAGTGACATCTTAGACTTTTACCTTACAGTGGGCACAGGAATGGGAAGTGTGTGGTGGGGTGGGGGTCTGGAGATGGAGGAGGGGTGAGGAGAGGTGAGGAGAGGATAGGATAGGAGAGGAGAGCAGAGAAGAGGAGAGGTGAGGTGTGGTGAGGAGAGGAGAGGAGAGGAGAGGAGAGGAGAGGAGAGGTGAGGAGAGGTGAGGTGAGGTGTGGTGAGGAGAGGAGAGGAGAGATGAGAAGAGGAGAGGAGAGGAGATGGAGCAGAGGTAAGGTAAGGAGAGGTGTGGTGAGAAGAGGAGAGGAGAGGAGTGGAGAGGTGAGGAAAGGTGTGGTGTGGTGAGGAGAGGAGAGGAGTGGAGAGGTGAGGAAAGGTGTGGTTGAGGAGAGCTGTGCTGTGGTGTAGGTGATAAAGCATCCAGTGCTAAGCCTTCCCCTCTCACAGCTGCCTGCAAGGTGGAGATATCACAATTCAGCGCCAGACAGATGTGGAGACCATCAACACCCCCATCCTCCCTGATGCTGCTCGCCATAGCAACCCCCCCCCCATCAACCCCCCCATCCTCCCTGATGCTGCTCGCCATAGCAACCCCCCCCATAAACCCCCCCATCCTCCCTGATGCTGCTCGCCATAGCAACCCCGTCCCCCCCATGAACGCCCCCATCCTCCCTGATGCTGCTCGCCACAGCAACCCCCCCCCCATCAACACCCCCATCCTCCCTGATGCTGCTCGCCACAGCAACCCCCCCATTAACCCCCTCAGCCCCCTAAACCCTGCCTCCCCTCCCTGATGCTGCTCGCCACAGCAACCCCCCCAACAACCCCTCCATCCTCCCTCACGCTGCAGCAACAACCCCTCCCCATCAACCCCCCATCCTACCTGATGCTGCTCGCCACAGCAACCCCGCAATCAACCCCCCCCATCCTCCCTGATGCTGCTCGCCACAGCAACCCCCCCCCCATCAACACCCCCATCCTCCCTGATGCTGCTCGCCACAGCAACCCCCCCATTAACCCCCCAACCCCCTAAACCCTGCCTCCCCTCCCTGATGCTGCTCGCCATAGCAACCCCGTCCCCCCATCAACACCCCCATCCTCCCTGATGCTGCTCGCCACAGCAACCCCCCCATTAACCCCCCAACCCCCTAAACCCTGCCTCCCCTCCCTGATGCTGCTCGCCATAGCAACCCCGTCCCCCCATCAACGCCCCCATCCTCCCTGATGCTGCTCGCCATAGAAACCCCCCCCCATCAACCCCCCCATCCTCCCTGATGCTGCTCGCCATAGCAACCCCGTCCCCCCATCAACGCCCCCATCCTCCCTGATGCTGCTCGCCATAGCAACCCCGTCCCCCCATCAACGCCCCCATCCTCCCTGATGCTGATGCTGCTCGCCATAGCAACCCCGTCCCCCCATCAACGCCCCCATCCTCCCTGATGCTGCTCGCCACAGCAACCCCCCCATTAACCCCCCCATCCTCCCTGATGCTGCTCGCCATAGCAACCCCGTCCCCCCATCAACGCCCCCATCCTCCCTGATGCTGCTCGCCACAGCAACCCCCCCAACAACCCCTCCATCCTCCCTCACGCTGCAGCAGCAACCCCTCCCCATCAACCCCCCATCCTACCTGATGCTGCTCGCCACAGCAACCCCGCAATCAACCCCCCCCATCCTCCCTGATGCTGCTCGCCACAGCAACCCCACCCCCCCCATCCCCCCCTCAGCCCCCCTTCCCCTCCCCCCGGCTTAGGGGAGCCCAAACGCCTCGTCCTGACGTCGGGCTCAGATTCTTTGGCACGTGAAAAGAAGAAAGGCACAAAAAAAACATGTCCTGGAAAACACACAAAAAACAAGAAAGAAATTTGATATTTTTATAATGGGTGCCCTGCTGTGATGTGAGGGATATGGCCAGCCCACATACACACACGCACGCACACACACACACACACACACACATGCACAAACACAGCCACCCTATATGGCCGGCAGTGAGATTTGTTGATGTGATGTTTTCTGGAGCAGCTTTACTCTCTGGGTGGACAGAGTAACGTATGCGATGCTGGATGTGAGACTGGACCTTCCCTGAGAACAAAGACTGCATGTCAACTTCATAGGTCCCAAGTGATCGACTTAATTCGATTTCTTTTTATGTGCTTTCATGAAAAGAAGTCGGAAAAACAACGTATGGACTTGCTTCAAGAAAAAGGGGAGTGTCTCTGTCTCTCTCTTTCTCTCTCTTTCTCTCTCTCTCTCTCTCTCTCTCTCTCTGTCTCTCTTTGTGTCTCTTGTGGCAATAGAGTTTCACCCACATAATTTTCCTGTCTGTTTTTAATGCCTGAATTAAAAAACAGACTTGGATCTAACTGAAATATTTCGCAGCCTGTTTTTATGATTTACTGTGAGGAAGAATCATTAACAAACACATAACTGGAGCCCGGCTGAGTAAAAAAGGCAGGTCATTTTTTTCATTGGTGATCAACTGAAAAGCATTCTAAACCCACCCGATCTGATCGTCTATGCACTTTCATGTGGCAATGTGTTTAATTATACATCAGTTTGGGGCTTTAAAATAGGAGCTCGAGTCATTTCACAGGTACAAACAGATGAATTATTCACTGGCGCTCTTACTGTGCGGAGCTGGTGGTGCTACCGCTGCCTAAGTGCACAAGTACAGATTCAGATAAGTCTGACTACCCACAATGCACTTAGAGGACACAGATAAGCATGGACATGCCCTGCGTAGGCACTGCGTTCTATGCAGTGCTTACCACTCGACCGTTACAGTAGTAGCTTCTACGTAGCAAACTAGCCAGTAGCAGGTACAATTCGGACGTACTACGACATCGCCATCTTGCCCGTCCTCTGACCGGGATGTTTACATTAACGTCATGATTTTGCCAGCTTGTAGTAAACGGTTAGCTGCATTTTATCAGATAACCTCAACATTTATGTGCATTTGTGACGTGAACAACTATTTACATGGCTTTCATTTACTGAAGTGCACATTTGTACACTGTCAGACAAGCGACCGGAGTCTCCGCCATCTTGGTTACTTTTAACGAGCGGGAAGTTTTTGGTTCTTCTTCTACGGTTTTCAACCTCCCGTTGACTTCTGGGATAGCGTAGTGTAGTTCGCTTGTACACTGCAAAATACTACCAGAAATAGCAAGCCATCCGGGTACTTTTGGCCCGGCTTCGCCTACTACTGAAAGCTTACTAAGGTATTCGGATGTTCTAGGTCGTGGCTTCCTCATTTTTGGCTACTATGCAGGCGGCTAGTAAGGGTATTTGGATGCAGGGTTGGTGTGAATCACATTATTGGCTAAAATACATAATTAGCATTTTTAACACTCAAAATCAGTACATAAAAAATTTGAGGTAAATCAACAGCCTATACAACATTTGAAAAAGAAAAACATCTTTACCATATGGTTAATTTAACACAAGACTAAACTTTGAAAAAATACAATTAAACCCAAATACAGTTTCAAAGCACTCAGCAAAGAAACCTCAAGTCTTTGAGCTTAGCAAGTTGCTCGGTCCTTCCTCCCATAACGTCTAATTAGAAGCAACACTGACCTGGAAACCTAATAACAGTGTGCAACTGCACTGCTTCCATTGTATGCTGATAAAGTGTTATAGGGGCCGGGATGACACCTTTGCGCTGGCAGCGGTGTTTGTGTGGCTACTATAGGCCTCCATAGGATGCGTGCTCCTTGGGGAACGCTGCTGTTTGCTGTGTGTGGGGCTAGGATGCACCCTTTTTACAGAAGGCTGCTGTTTGTGGCTAGGATGCATGCTGTGTGTAGGATGCATGCTCTTTAGGGAAGGATGCTGTTTGCTGTGTGTGTGGCTAGAGTGCATGCTGTGTAGGATGCATGCTCCTTACGGAAGGCTGCTGTTTGCTGTGTGTGCAGCTAGCATGCGTGCTGTGTGTGCGGCTAGGATGCGTGCTCTTTAGGGAAGACTGTTTGCTGTGTGTGTGGCTAGGATCCATGTCCTTACGGAAGGCTGTTGTCTGCTGTGTGTGCGGCTAGCTGCGACTCTTGGAGCTGACTGCAGCCTTCATGAGGTGGGGACGGGGTGGGGATGGGTTGGGGACAGGCCGGACTTAGCCAAGAGGGTAAGTTTTTAACACCATTTTACCATGTGTGTGAGTGTGTGTGTATTTGTATGTGTCTGTCTTTGTCTGCATGTGGGTGAATATGTGGGGTTTGTTCAAGAATAGCCAATGCAAAGAAAGCAAGAAAGAAAGAAAGAAAGAAAAAAAAGAAAGAAAGAAAGAAAGTGAAAATGTGCAGAAGAACACATTACAAAATGCATGTGTGTGTCTATGTGTGTGTGTGTGTGTGTGAATAAAAGAGCGAAAAGAACAGAGGAGCGAAAAGAGAAGCTTCCAGAAAGAATGACCTCACAGGAGCACACATGTGCACAACTCCCCTTCCTGCTCCCTGATGCAGCCTGGGTGCTAAGGCTTGAAAGGTGAAGGGATTGCGCATGTTACAGAGAAAGAGAGATAGACAGTGAAATGGGGAGACAGATAGGGAGAGAGGGAGAGAGAGAGAGCATGAAAGAGAGAGAACAAGCTAGAGAAGAGGGCAGAGAAAGGGAGAGAGAGAGAGCGAGGAAGAGAGAGAGAGGAAGTGAGAAAGAGAGAGAAGTAGAGAATGAGAAGGAGAGAGAGTGAGAAAGAGAGGGAGTGAGGGGCAAAGAGAGAGAGAGAGGGAGAGTGTTGGGGGGAGAAAGAGAGAGAGAGAACGAGAGAGTGAGAGAGAGACAGAGAGAGGCCCCTGGGCTGTGACAGGTGAAGCCTGCAGTACAGCTGAGGTCTGTAGAATGACCTGAATGCGCTCGTCTGCACACAACGCTCTCTTGTCATCTGCATTCCTGCCACTTCCAGCGCAGCCGGGCTTGGGACCCGACACGACATCAGAGCAGCCATGCTGCGCTGCCATAGCCTGGTAAACCAGCCACTCATACAGTACCTCATTTCAGTTTGTACAGAGGGTCTGGACTAGCCTGGTTAACCCGCCCCTTGTACTTCATTTCATTTTGTACAGACAGTCTGGACTAGCCTGATAAACCCGCCCCTCGTACTTCATTTCATTTTGTACAGAGGGTCTGGAGCGGATGCCGTGAGAAACGATTTCTTCCTGAAGTTCATAAAAAGTGTCTCTGCCTTTACCCAATCGCTAATGCCTGGTCGTCACATATGCAATTAGCCTACCTATGCACTACAATTCAAATGTAGCACACAAAGTCATCGTCATGGCTCACAAACACACCCTCTGTTTGCTGATTGGCTAGGAGTTGCTCGGTCCTCTTACATGCTCCTCAACGGCCTCCACTCCAGACCCTCTATACAAAATGAAATGAAGTACGAGGGGCGGGTTTACCAGGCCAGTCAGCCTGTAGGCCGTGAGCTGCGTGCTGATGGATGCCGGGTGCCGGGTGCCGGGGCCTGTCACCATCACACTAGCAGCCTGCTGCTTAACAGTTTCTGTTGTTTTTATTTCACTTGTGTCCGCAAGTGACCGCACCGTTTTTTTTTTTCCTGTTAAGAGGATATAAAAATACATATGCAAGGCTGAGCGTAGAAATCTGTTTTTGAAGTGACAACAGAGCACTTAATAAAACAAAATAATAACAAAATAATGGATGCCAACTTAAGTGCATAAAGCTCGGACCCTGTAACTAGTCTACACACTCACAGTGCTGTGACAGAGAAATGCCTTTTAAAAAGAACACTACCGTCCAACCCCACTGTTTCTTTGTTGTTTTACAAATTAGTCACTTGGAACCAACTGAGCAACTGATCCTATGAAAAGCAGAAAACAATCTTTTTCAAAGAATTGTCTCCTATGAAATAAAGATCATGTAGTTGAATTGATTTCTTCTGCTACATTATCTGGTAAACCTTGCATCCACAAAGCAGATACATTGTTCAGTTTCAGATGAAAGTGGAGCGCAGAGGCCAGGTGTGAACGCAGGGGTGTGAAGCGTGCACACACACACAGAAGAAATGGCAGTTCCACACTGTGGTCCACGCATCCAGCACACACCACAACACACTCACCTCTCTCTATCTCACCACACAATCTGCCCCACACCAGAGGAGAGCCCGGGGATGCAGTGTAATCAGCCCACCCCCACCCCTGGCCCCTCTACACACACACACAGATGCACACACAGATGCACAAACACACATACTCACACACACACACACAAACACTCACACAGACACAAACACATACACAGACACAAACGCGCACACAGACACAAACGCACACACACACACACACATGTCACATGTAAAGTGAGGTGGTGTTGCCAAAAATCTCTCATCATCATCCACATGGAGATGTAGGCACTGCACTTTTACAAATCTCCACTCTGACGCCTATTTTAAATGCCTCAGCTTTTAGCTCTTACAAACGTGGTTGTCATATGGACGTTAGGGTCTGGACCGGAATCTCTTGAGGGTCATTTAGCAAGTCCCAGCAAGACCGATCCAATCAGCGAAGAGAGGGTGTGTTCGTTAGCCGTGACGTTGACCTTGTGTGCTACATTTGAATTGTAGTGCGTACTATACATAGTGATGTTCCCCGAGGAAGCAACTGTCTGACAGATATCCTTCCAAGCAGCTCAGAGCAATAACAGATTTAATCACAAAGCCTGGAGCAGGGCGAGAGTGGCAGAGAAGGGGGGGACGTGAGGGGGGTAGGGTGGCAGGCAGGCAGGCTGGCTGGCAGGCTGGCTCTCTGGCTGGGGGAGCAGTGAGCGGTTCTGCCCAGATAAAGACTCATTTCAGCGGGGCAGACTCCTGGAAGGCCAGGAGAGGAGCAGGGTTTGTCTGTATGCCTGCAAGACCAGGAGAGGGGCAGGGTTGCTGGGGGTGTCTGTACGGCTGGAAGGCCAGGAGAGGACCAGGGTTGCTGGGGGTGTCTGTACGTCTGCAAGCCCAGAAGAGGAGCATGGTTGCTGGGGGTGTCTGTGAGCCTGCAAGACCAGGAGAGGGGCAGGATTGCTGGGGGTGTCTGTACGCCTGCAAGACCAGGAGAGGGTCAGGGTTGCTGGGGGTGTCTTTACAACTGGAAGGCCAGTAGAGGGGCAGGGTTGTTGGGGGTGTCTTTACAACTGGAAGGCCAGTAGAGGGGCAGGGTTGCTGGGGGGTGTCTTTACAACTGGAAGGCCAGTAGAGGGGCAGGGTTGCTGGGGGTGTCTGTACGGCTGGAAGGCCAGGAGAGGGACAGGGTTGTTGGGGGTGTCGTGTAAGCTGAGCCCCCCTGCGCTCAGTGACAGTGGGGGAGTGTCGGGCAGCTGGAGGTATTATAAATTCAGTTGTCTCCTCTGGAAGAGAGCCTTTTTTATTCCTCTCTGCTTGAGGGGATGGGGTGGTAGTGAGCTAATACATCTTGTATTTTTTTAGGATTTAAAAAAAAGAGAAGAGTTAGAAAGTATTAGAAAATGATTGAAGTTGTAGAGGCATCAGGCTTGGTGTGAATTGTTGTGTTAAATCAGTGCACAGTCTGTTAAGGCCGAGAGTCTCATATACACGCACACACACACACACAAACCTGTAAAAATGAGGATGGAAGAATCGCAGGTGTGTGTTTGTCAGTCCTTTGTGTTTAATGATATTTGCTCAGTAACACTGTGCCCCCTTAACTTCTCCTTGTCTCCTCTTAAGCCACAGCCCGCCACTGCCACACACACACACACACAAACATGTAAACATTAATAAAATTATGTATGTCTCCTCTTCAGCCACATCCTGCATTGAACAGAAAAACTGGGTGACATAATGTTGACACAGTGTTGTCTTCCACAGGCCTTGAGTGCACGCGACGGCATTGGGGATCGTAATTCTGTCTTTCACGATGCCGCGCCGCGTCCCTCCCTCAGCGGGCGCGAAGATTGATGGCGTCTGCTGGCTTGTCGGATTGGCTAAGGATGAAACCCAGACAGGTGACACCTCATGTTATCTTGGCGGCACTGTGACTAATTGGGATGACGGCCACTGTGGCGGGATGAACTATACATAGTGATGTTCGCAAGGGCTTCCCACAGTGCTTTGTGACTTAGGGCGAGCGCGGCCGGATCAGGGGCTGGTGGCTCAGCGCGTATAGCCACACACTAGTGAGGACAAATGTTGCGTAAATTGAATTAGGAAGGAGCGAAGAGGGAAAAACGGATACATTTTGGTGATGAAAAATACCCCCCTACAGAGGGGGCATTAAATTAAAAATGGTGCCTTTACTTAGTAGCTTCTGTGAGCAAGCAGATGCTGATGTCTCGTCAAGTGGAATTCATGAAGCGTAGGGGCAGTAATATTAAAATTAATATTCAATAAAAATAGAATATAAATAAAATATAGAATAGAAAATAGTGTTACAATTTTTTTGCAGTTTAGGTCAGTCTTAAAGCTGAATTTATGATTGAGGTCACTGAACTGAATTGCCCTGAAGTAGTTATGTCTGGCCACTATGGACAAGGCTAAAAAAATTATTTAGAATTTAGAAACATGTATGTGTTTGCATTTTCCAGAAAGGAGAATGTAAACTCAGTGAAACTAACAGATAATGTCTGTCTTGTTATTCTACAGTGTGTGTGTTTGTGTGCGTGTGTGTGTGTGGGGTGTGTGTGTGTGTGGTGTGTGTGTAGTGTGTATGTGTGTGTAGTGTGTATGTGTGTGTGTGTGTATGTGTGTGTGTGGTGTGTATGTGTGTGTGTGTATGTGTGTGTGTGTGTGGTGTGTGTGTGTGTGTGTGTGTGTGTGTGTGTGTGTGTGTGTGTGTGTGTGTGTGTGTGTGTGTTGAATGGGCGAGCCACACCTCTGTGGTGTGAGTGTAGTATCATTGGGAGTAGGGGATGTATAGGGTGTCTGTGACTGTAGCCTAGAGTGCTGTGTTTGCCTTTGACTAGTCAGCTAAATGTGAAGGTAATGAATTCCCCCTTAGCCATTGTTTCCCCTTGCTGTCTCTTTCCACACACACACACACACACAGACACACACACACACACCAGGTGCACCCAGCAGGGCTACCCATCCCCAAACACAACACCCCACCCTACCTCGCATTGACACACACCTACACACACACACACACACCTACACACACACACACACACACACACACACACACACACCCACACACACCCTCGACACACATCTCATTTCAGCCGCAGCATCAGTTCCCTCAGGGCACAGTGCCAACCTATACCACTCTCATTGCCCAAGCCCCGCCCCTCACTGTGCCTGCCCCACCCACCCTCACCCTGCCCCCATTCTCCCCCCGCCACTCTCATTGCCCCCATCTCTCACCCCCTCCCCTCCCCTCCCCTCCCTGCCCTGCACGCCTCTCTGTTAGCTCTGAATAAATCACTCTCCGCTTGCGCTCAATGAGCTCCCGATGAGAGAGGAGACTGAAACCTGAAGACAGGAAGCCACCGAAGGCCCCCAGCGTAAAATCACAGGGACAAATGGGTCCTGTAATGTCACAGCTGAAGATCTCCGTCAGTCTACCAACACCCCTCCCTCACGTACACACGCGCACACGCGCACACACACACACACACACACATGCACACACTCACACACACACCCACGCCCACCCCTGCACCAATGCCCCTCGTGGCGGAGTCGGCAGCGTCTGGTCGTTCCAGTCATGGCGGACGTTATTATCGCCGCCCAGGATAATAACGAGGAGTAATAACGAGGTGCCGCCCTGTCAGGGTGACGGTTCTGTCCATTACGAGGAGGAATCTTAGTCTAAACAGGCCAGGCTTTATGTACCTGGGTCAGCCACAGTGCAGACCTCAGACCTCCTAGTGGACCCCCATCCATGGATGAGGTGGGGTGGTGGAGATGGGGGTGTTGGGGCGTACATGGGTGTTGGGGTGCTACAGGCCTCTCTCAGAGCCACATTGAAGACCTCAGACCTCCTAGTGGACCCCCATCCATGGATGAGGTGGGGGTGTTGGGGTGCTACAGGCCTCTCTCAGAGCCACATTGAAGACCTCAGACCTCCTAGTGGAACCCCATCCATGGATGAGGTGGGGTGTTGGAGGTGGGGGTGTTGGGGCGTACACGGGTGTTGGGGTGCTACAGGCCTCTCTCAGAGCCACAGTAAGGTTCATAGGGATTCTCTGCTCATTCTTGAGGAGCAATGTGGAAGCTCCTTCTTCACCCTACTCCCTGTTTAGACCAGTTAGCTGTGGGACATATTCCAGAGTACAGGAACAGAAATGGACTAGCTTTGATTTCTGACAGTCGGCTATTCGGTCAATATTCAGACTATGCGGTGCAGAATTTAGACTGTGTTTTGATGAGTTGTCTGTTCATATTTCTGACAGTTTGCAGTTTTTGTAGGATATTAGCTAACATTTTATTTGCTGGTATATTAGTAACAAATACCCTTTAGAATCCCTATAGCCACAATCTGTCGAAGAATCTGGCATACTGTTTAATCGTAGGCATATAATTGCAAATGAATTCAGCTGGCCTTTCAAAGGCATACTGAATGTCTTCCTTCTGTACAGCTGCTGTACACACACTATACAGTGGAATACCAGGAAATGACACACATTCTTCATTTTCAATTCTAAAATAAACCCTACTCCAGACATCCTGCAGCAGGGGGACTGTGTGTGTGTGTGTGTGTGTGTGTGTGTGTGTGTGTGTGTGTGTGTGTGTGTGTGTGTGTGTGTGTGGATGGGTTTGTGTGTCCATGTGTGTGGGTGTGTGTGTGTGTGCATGTGTGTGTGCGTATGCATGTGCGAGTGCGTGGGAGGGGCGGGGGACCGCAGGCGACGGAATGTTCCTGGGTGACTTATGTCTCCAAATCTGGCTCTCTGTCAGTACACCCCCCGACACACACACACACACACACATAAACCCACACACACACACTCACGTACACCCACACACGGAAACACACACACACATACACACTTACACACACAATATAGCGCTGGAGCCCCCGACACACAATATAGCTCTGGAGCGTTTGAAAGAGAGAGGGAGAAAAAGGGAGAGAAAGAGAGAAAGAAGGAGAGAGAGAAAAAAGGAGCCCCGCCTGAATTATAATGCAGCCTCACTACAGTTAACCTCAGGCCTTAAAATACCCCCACTGCTCGCTCGCAAGACTCCACGGCGTCCTTGCAGAACCTCGGAGACACCCCCCACGCACACACACACACACACACACCCCTACACACACACACACACACACACACACACACACACCCCTACACACACACACACACACACACACACACACACACTCCTCACTCCCACCTCAGCAGCTTATGTGTGTCATTCACCACAATCCCCCTTTCTATAAACATGATTTCTCTCCCAGATAAGCCCACTGGCGCTGTGTGTGTGTGTGTGTGTGTGTGTGTGTGTGTGTGTGTGTGTGTACGGTGTAAAGTGAGTTCACTGTAGTATCAGGGAGTGTATTTTATTTTGAGCTCCTGTTTCATACCGTAAATTTCCAAGTCAATCACGGCGCCCGGGGGGGTGGAACAGCCGCTGGATCTGATTGCATAAACCATTAGTATCGCTCCAATGAGTTAGAGTTTCAAAGGCGCACTTCGGGGGGGGCTGTAGGCTCGCCGACGTGTACGTGAACGTGTCACGGCAAATCTTATGGCCCAGTTGATTTCTCCTCTTGGCTTTTCTCCTTTTTAACAGGCTCATGTCACATTTAACACATTACATTGTCTATTTATTTATTTATGTATTTATTTATTTATTTATCTCATGCATTTCAGTTGGCAAAACCTGTAACAGTTGCTCTCTCATTAAACCATGTAGCCATGACTTCACAGTCACTGTCTATTACCAGATATGGTATTGTAATACTGTAGACCAGCAATTGTTGACAGTGAGACAGAGTGTAGTTCCCAAGTTTCAGTCTTATTTAGTGAATAATGCAAAAAATAAGAGAATCATTGTAGAATAGAATTAACTATTATAATAATAATCTCAGCACAGGTTATCACAGTGTGGTTAGCGGCTACCTGGCTCATGCTAGTTCTCCAGCCCTGTGCTGTCGTGTGGGGTGATGCTAACGGACCTGATGCTAATTGGCGTCCTGTATCATGTTATTGCGCGTCCTCGGCCGAGCTAGGGGAAGCTACAGGCTAGTGCCACAGACGCCTATATCATGTTATTACGCGTCGTCGGCCGAGCTAGGGGAAGCTACAGGCTAGTGCCACAGACGCCTATATCATGTTATTGCGCGCCCTCAGGCGAGCTAGGGGAAGCTACAGCCTAGTGCCACAGACGCCTATATCATGTTATTATGCGTCGTCGGCTGAGCTAGGGGAAGCTACAGGCTAGTGCCACAGACGCCTATATCATGTTATTGCGCGTCGTCGGCCGAGCTAGGGGAAGCTACAGCCTAGTGCCACAGACGCCTATATCATGTTATTGCGCGTCGTCGGCCGAGCTAGGGGAAGCTACAGCCTAGTGCCACAGACCGCCTACTGTATATCATGTTATTGCGCGTCGTCGGCCGAGCTAGGGGAAGCTACAGCCTAGTGCCACAGACGCCTGTATCATGTTATTGTGCGTCCTCAGGCGAACTAGGGGAAGCTACAGCCTAGTGCCACAGACGCCTGTATCATGTTATTGTGCGTCCTCAGGCGAGCTAGGGGAAGCTACAGCCTAGTGCCACAGACGCCTGTATCATGTTATTGCGCGTCCTCAGGCGAGCTAGGGGAAGCTACAGGCTAGTGCCACAGACGCCTATATCATGTTATTGCGCGCCCTCAGGCGAGCTAGGGGAAGCTACAGCCTAGTGCCACAGACGCCTATATCATGTTATTGCGCGCCCTCAGGCGAGCTAGGGGAAGCTACAGCCTAGTGCCACAGACGCCTGTATCGTGTTTTTGCGCGTTGTCGGGCCGAGCTAGGGGAAGCTACATCATGTTATTGCGCGTCCTCAGGCGAGCCATAGAAAGCTACAGCCTATGCTGAAATGTAGAGTGCCTGCAGAACCACCCGAGAGTGCTGCCCTGCCTCATCCATCTCCCTAAATGGGATCTGGAGTGTGGTCGCCCGAACCGAGCTGAGACGCCTCCGAAAACAACAGCAGCGCACAAGCCGGATCAAGTACATTAGATTCCGTTTCCGCCTTTTTTTTTTGTTTTTTTTTTTCACTCTCGCCCATTCACTCTCTCATTCACTCTTTCATTCACTCTCTCATTCACTGGTTTCCTCTCTGTGCGTTTTTTTTTTTTGTTTGTTTTCCGCTAATTAATGGAAGGAACAAAGTTTCTTTTTCATTTATTTCCGGACATTTTGCCAAGAGCTTCTATTCAGATTTGTCCCTTTTTTTTCCCAGGAAGTGTGTGTGCTTATGTGTGTGTGTGTGTGTGTGTGTGTTTGTGTGTGTGTTTAGAAAAATGATGAGCATGTATGAATAAGCTAGCACGAATATGAACATGCTTTCAGTCTGTGTATGTGTGTGTGTGTGTGTGTGTATGTTAGTGTATTTATGTGAACATGTGTGTGTGTGAGCTGGAAAGGCATTACCCCCGCCCGGTGGTGAATGCATCTTTCAGAATCAAGCCCCCCACCACAAGCAATAGGCACACACACACATATGCAACCACACACACACACACGTATAGACACACAGAGTGCT
>CM050212.1:1535000-1540000 GCA_027475355.1 Coilia nasus
GTATGGGGATGTGTGTGTGTGTGTGTGTGTGTGTGTGTGTGTGTTGCAGAGGTTGTATGGGGATGTGAATAGGCTCACAGCTGTTAGCAATTTTATGAGCGGCACGTAATGAGCATGGATTCCTTCTCGCTGTACTGAAGTTACCTTTCGGCGCGGCGTAATATACTGTGCCATACAGTATAGCTGGCCTGGGGGCCTCGGCTCTGCGCTGCACTAAAGACAAATGTTTGATTTGTCAGGCTTGCGCTCATATTACACTAACTCGCCATCTGTGCAAAAGCACCCCCAGCATACAGCCTTTACTAAGAGTAAAGTCAAAGCATATTGTTTTTTTTACGCTAATGTGCTATTTTAGGGCACAAAGCAGCTCGAAGTTAATTTTAGCGTTTGAATGTGTCATGGTTTGTTTAATATTTTTCTCCCTGTGGGATCATGCTTGGTCTATTTAGAAAACTTCCGGCTTCTTCTCTTCGCACTCAACCACTGTTGAAAGGTTATCGCAGAAAGAGAGACAGAAAGAGAGAGAACAGAGAAGTGTGGAGAGGAGAAGAGAGGAGATATGGTCTGCTGGGAATGGTGAGGGAGAGAGAGAGAGAGAGAGTGAAAGAGAGAGAGCAGAGAAGAGAAGAGAAAAGAGGAAATATGGAGTTCTGTGAACAGTGAGAGACTGAGCAGAGCAGAGGAGAGAGAAGTGGAGAAGAGAAGAAAAGAGAAGAGAAAAGAGGAGATATGGAGTGCTGTGAATGGTGAGGGAGAAGGAGCTCCTAAAGCTGGCCCCTGAGGAGGACTGGGAGAGGACTGTGAGATGGAGACTGGAGAGGACTCAGAGGGCCGTTAGATGGAGACTGGAGAGGAATCAGAGAGGACTGTGAAATGAGACTGGAGAGGACTCAGAGAGGACTGTGAAATGAGACTGGAGAGGACTCAGAGGGCCGTTAGATGGAGACTGTATGGAGATGGAGAGGACTGTGAGATGGAGACTGGAGAGGACTTGGAGAGGGCTGAGATGAGACTGAAGAAGACTGTGAGATGGAGACTGGAGAGGACTCAGAGAGGGCTGTGAGATGCGACTGAGGAGGACTGTGAGATGAAGACTAAGGAGGACTGGGAGAGAGTTTTGAGATGGAGACTATAGAGGGCTGTGAGGTGGATACTAGAGGACTGGGAGGGCTGTGAGATGGAGACTGTAGAGGGCTGTGAGGTGGAGACTGTAGAGCTCTGTGAGATGGAGACTGTAGAGGGCTGTGAAATGGAGACTGTAGAGCTCTGTGAGATGGAGACTGTAGTGTAGAGGACTGTGAGATGGAGACTAGAGGGCTGTGACATGGAGACTGTAGAGGACTGTGAGATGGAGACTGTAGAGGGCTGTGAGATGGAGACTGGAGAGGGCTGTGAGATGGAGACTGTAGTGTAGAGGGCTGTGAGATGGAGACTGTAGAGGGCTGTGAGATGGAGACTGTAGTGTAGAGGGCTGTGAGATGGAGACTAAGGAGGACTGGGAGGGCTGTAAGATGGAGACGGTCCACCACAACTGCCTGGGGAGGAGACTTTAATGGGACCACATGCTATATGCATGTGCACATGTATAGTGTATGTGTCCTTACATATATAGGGTGTGTGTGTGCATCCTTAGATCTATAGGGTGTGTGTGTGCGCTTACATATATAGAATGTGTGTGTGTGTGTGTGTGTGTGTGTGTGTGTGTGTGTGTGTGTGTGTGTGTGTGTGCTTACATATATAGGATGTGTGTGTGTGTGTGTGTGTGTGTGTGTGTGTGTGTGTGTGTGTGTGTGTGTGTGTGTTTGGGATTCTGTGAGCTTATTCGGGTAGAGCACACAGATGCTGTTCTATTCTGCTCCTGATTTCCTCGTCTAATAGTATGATTGAATATTTGGAGCAAACTTACCAAGCTGACTAAACAATCGGTTTGTTTGTATGATGTCTGAGGCTGAGTGCATAACTCTTTTTTTGTCTATGTGCAGTTAGGTTGTGATTATTCTTTGTTTTATTGTGTAGTCTATTTGATCAGGATATTGAGTTTGCCCTGGCAATGTACTAGCAATGACACTCCCTTGTACTGTGATACCACAGCATCACACTGTACCTTTAACATGTCACAACCTAATTGTGTTGTCATGGCCCACAGTTGATGTCTTCCTTTGTAATCGTGTAGTATGTATGACAATGTGATTGGCATATGTCTGTGTGCCTATGTGTATGTATGTATGTATGTGTCATATGTCTGTGTGCCTATGTGTATGTATGCATGATGTGTCATATGTCTGTGTGCCTATGTGTTTGTATGCATGATGTGTATATGTATGATGTGTCATATGTCTGTGTGCCTATGTGTATGTATGTATGATGTGTATCTGCTATGGGACATCTTCATTTCCTTTGGGATAAATAAAGTATCTGTACTCTACTCTGCTGCAGGTAGTCTTCACAGGAGCAAACATGTCCATGGTGCAGCCTACAGAGTTTAAGGGGCGAGTAGTAGGGGCAGGGGGTGGGGATTGAGGAGAGCAGAAAAGCGTAGCATTGTGCTGTCATTTAGTATTCCTCAGATAACTCCTGGCCACTTAGCTTAAGAGCATTCTTTATCCGCACTTAAGAGCGCCACTAAATCTTTCCCCTGCTGTCGAGCGGGCAGACGCGCGGGGCCTGTGGATTATGGGTAACATGGATATAAAACGCGCTGTTTTCCTGGTACGCCGCTGTCTTTCTCTCTGCTTTGTCATTTCTTCCCTTTTTCTCTCTCGTTTCTCTCTCGTTCTCTCGTTCTCTCGTCCGGTGTCTTTTCTTCTTTCTTTCTGTCGCACTCATGTGTCCGTCTTTGCCTGTGGAGTAAAAGCCGAGTAAAAGTCAAAGCCGTCATTGCGGTTGAAAAAGAGGGGGTTGAGGCTGTTGAAAAAGAGGGGGGTGAGGCTGTTGAAAAGGAGGGGGTCTGGGAGCCAAGGGGGCTGCCATTTTCTCAGTGTGCCACTTGTTATATCCCGCCCCACCCCTCTAATCCTTGCTTTCTCTCCCTCTCTCTCTCTCTCTCTGTGTCTCTGACTCTCTCTGTCTCTCTCTCGCTCTATGTCTCTCTCCCTCTTTTTCTCTCTCTTTCTCTCTCTGTCTCTTTCTCTCTCTTTCTCTCTCTCTCTCTCTCTCCATCTTTAGTAAAGACTGCTTCTGAGACCAGTAATCCCCTCCCCAACCACCACCATCACCACCTACCTGACCATCACACACACACACACACACTCCTGAAGGCCCCCCACCCCTGCCACTACGGACCTCACCAGCATCCCCCTCCCCACTGGAGTCTGACCAGCACACACACACACACACACACACACACACACACTCCTGAAGGCCCCCCACCCCCGCCACTATGGATCTGACCAGCATCCCCCTCCCCACTCCCCACTACCCTACCCCCCGCAGGTACCCCTCCCTGCGCCTCTGTGAGGTCGCTACACGCCAGGTGATCCTGGCCCCTCCAGCGAACAAAAGCGTGGGGCTTTAACGGGCTCTTGTAAAGCCTCCTTAAACACTCCAGTAAAGGATATGGAGACTCCTCTCCCTTTATTCTCCCTGGGGTTTACTGGGTTTAAAAGCATCTCTCTCCATTTGGGGGATGGTTTACCATCTTTTTAGTTCCTTTGGTGTGTGTGTGCGTGTGTCTGTGTGTCTGTCTGTGTGTGTGTGTGTTTGTGTGTGTGTTTGTGTGTGTGTGTGTGGGTGGGTGTGTGTGTGTGTGTCTGTGTGTGTCTGTGTGTGTTTGTGTGTGTGTGTGCGCGTGTCTGTGTGTCTGTCTGTGTGTGCGCGTTTGTGTGTGTGTGTGCGTGCGTGTGTGTTTTTGTGTATGTTTGTGTGTGTGTGTGTGTGTGTGTGTGTGCGTGTGTGTTGTTAATATGGCGCCTGTCAAAGTGTGTGTGTCTGTGTGTGTGTGTTTTTTTAATATGGCGCCTGTCAAACTGTGCAGCCTCAAATCTCTTGCGCTCTTCGCATTCTCAAGGAGCACAGGTCAAAGGTCAAGCCCTGCTCCACTTGGATTGTGTGCGTGCATGCATTGTGTACGAGTGTGTATGTGCATGAATTGTGTGCCTGTGTGAGCGGTGTGCGTGTGCGTGCGTGCATTGTGTGCATGTATGTGTGTGTGTGTGTGGACTATATGGCAGAGAGGAACAGCAAACTTTCTTAGTTTCAGCTTCATCAGTAAGGATTGTTAGTGGGCAAGTTCTCCACAGCATACCATACTTCAGTCTCCTTTTAATTTGTGGAAAAACTGCCCTGGGCTCCAGTCAGGAGGTGAAAGCTCCACTTTAGATAACCTCTCTCTGCAGTGGCAGGTCCCGGTGGCACCAGTTGTCAGTCATTACGGCCAACTTAACGAGTCCCCTTAATTAAACCCAAGCTAAGCCTGTGAAATCCACGCAATCTTAAAGAAGACACATTTCATCCTCCAATAAGGATTTCAGAAGCCCCGTCTTGGTCTAAGTAGCCTTTAGATTTATACGTTCTTCATTCATGTTAGTCAACTGCCCCAAGTTAAAGTCTAAAATTAAAATGTGTTTTTTTCCTCTAGTCTTATCTTGAAAGCGTGCATTAATCTAAGGGGCTCAGGGGCTTAGTGCTTTTCACACGGAGCTGTGGAGGCTGCCTGGGGGCCACACAGCGGTGTGTAGTGTGTGGCGGTACCTGCTGGCTCGGACGTGAGAGGGGGCCGCAGCAGTGTGTAGTGTGTAGCGTGTGGCGATACTCGCTCGGACGTGAGAGGGGGCCTGGGGGCCTGGGGGCCACAGCGGTGTGTAGTGTGTGGCGGTGCTCGCTCGGACGTGAGAGGGGGGCCTGGGGGCCGCAGCAGTGTGTAGCGTGTGGCGATACTCGCTCGGACGTGAGAGGGGGCCTGGGGGCCACAGCGGTGTGTAGCGTGTGGCGATACTCGCTCGGACGTGAGAGGGGGGCCTGGGGGCCACAGCGGTGTGTAGCGTGTGGCGATACTCGCTCGG
>CM050212.1:1545000-1550000 GCA_027475355.1 Coilia nasus
ATTAGTAACACCCTCTGGGTGTAGAGATGCCTGGCGATGTTAAAAGCCTCTGACAAAATAGTACGTCTCAGAAGACACGGATCCTAGACCATCTCATTTACTCTCTATCTCATCACGTTACATAAAAACATTTTATTTCTTGTGTAACCTCACCAATCAAAGGTTCATTTAGCACTTTGAGCACAGTTTGCAGGTTTGTAACATGCAGTCGGCTTAAGCATATAGAAAAATCACTCCCGATGTAATGTTGACTCTTACGGCGGTGGGGAGGGGGTCGCCTTAACTGCCAGAGAACTGTAGACGCCATGGGAAGATCACACAGGAAGTGAGGCCTTCTTGCCCCATCGCAGACACTGTGCAGCACGGCACCATGGGATAGCTGAGAGGTACCGGCCGGGGTTTTTTTATTGTGCAGTAGGGCTGGGCGATAAAACGATAACGATATGTATCTCGATAGACACCTACTCGATAGCAATAGAAAATGCGATCGATAGAACGTTTCGATAGAATGTTTTTTTTTTTTTTTAAGAAAACGGCGTAAGTTTAGTCAGAGCCCTCTCTGATTTAGGGCCGCTTTAAATCTTTGTTGCGAAGCAAGCTTGGTTGCATGAGCAAAGGCACTCGTCCTCTGTAGCCTAGCAACGTATGGGGAGTGACACGCTAATAGCCAATCATGTCACAGTATCGTGTTTGGTTGCGCCATCTCTTGTCTCGTAGTCGTGTTTTTTTCCAGAAACAGCATGGTCAAGAAAGGAAGATGAGTGCCACTGCAACGAGCGAGGAAAATGTGGATAAGGGCTCATTCACACCAACTTAAGCGTGTACAGCGCGTATCAGTATACAATATGTTTGTATAGGGACAGAATACGCTCAGATCACGTGTGCGGTGTGAAGAGTCTAACTTGTTAACATGCAAACGAATACGGACAGAAAACGGCCATGCACTGAATACGCAGAGTGTTTGGTGTGAATGAGCCCTAAGAACAGAAAGGTCTGCTCACCAGTATGGGAGCTTTTTTGGAGTTTACAAATCTCATCATAGTCAGACAAATGTTGTCTGCAAATTATGCAGTAAAACTATATACATATATGATAGTTCTTCTCAGGTATCAGGTTTCGCTATGTTTACATTTAGCACTTTGCACGTCTTTATAACACTTCAGCTTTGTTAAGCACTTTATTAGCTTATTGATAATTGTTCAGTTTTCATTGTGATCGTAACATTGAACGTGTGTTGACAGTCATTTTGCCTGAATGCTTATTGCCTGTCAGAGGAAGGTTAAGTTAAAAATAAAAATGTTTAAATTTCAGAGGTGTCAATCCCAGGTTCAGAAAGTAAAAACCCTGCCACAAATTTGATCCAACCAGCTCTGCATCAGCTGATTGTAATGAGCACTCAAGACGGGTAGATGAGCTGCTCCGTTAAGGCACCTGTGTTAGAAAGAAAACGTGGCAGGGTTTTTACTTTCTGAACCCGGGATTGACACCTCTGTTAAATTTAGATTTTTCCCTCCTGTTACTTATTTTAAATAGGTCACACAATGTTTCAATAATTATCGATATCGACCGATATGAAACACTTATATCGTGATACAGACTTCAGCCATATTGCCCAGCCCTATGGTGCAGGCAGCTGGTTGAGATCAGTGGGCTCTTTTTCTCCCACTCACGACACTGCAGAGTTCAGCAAGCGGTGTTGACTACAAAAATGACTAGTGTGTGTAATTTAGCTCAAAGTATGAGATGCTGTGGCGTGCGAATGCACAGTATTAGCCACAGCAGGGCCCTTGTGTCCAGAAGGACTCGACCTTCAGATGACCTGTCCACATGTTGAATTTGAATGTTTGCTGAAGACGGTGTGAGAGGTAAATATTTCAGGCAGGTTCCAAAAAGCACATCAGAAAATCTTCCCTTTCCACACTTCTAAAAGAAGTACACCCACGGACGACCACACAGCGGGATATATCATTCACACACATACACAGGCACACACACATATACGTATATTTAGGTAGGTGTGTAGAAAGGTAGGTAGATATAAATATGTTGATAGACATGTAAGTATGTATCTTAGATATCGGGGACAGATAATGCGCAGTGACTATTTTTGTGTGACTTGCACAGGCAGTGTTTGTGAGCCAGCGCTGGTCGAGTCCTGCGTGTTTTCTTGTGTAAATTGTGTCTGTGGCTTGGCTATTTCCAGCGTAGTGAAATCAGAGCAGTGGGCATACATGCTGTAGTACGAGATGTTTTCCACCGTTTGACTTTTTTTTTTTGGGAAGCACAAACACCATTAAATTTGTACTGGTTTAGCTCAGTGTTTCCTTTTCTTCCTTTTGTTTTCTTTTGTTCCATTTTCTCTCCTCTCCTCTCCTCCTCTCCTCCTCCTCTCCTCTCCTCCTCTCCTCTCCTCTCCTCTCCTCTCCTCTCCTCTCCTCTCCTCTCCTCTCCTCTCCTCTCCTTTCCTCTCCTCTCCTCTCCTCCTCTCCTCCTCTCGCCTTCTCTTTTATTCTCATTGTTCTTTGTGCATGTTTGTTCTTGGGGGAGAAAAGGGGAATGGGTTCCCCCAGCTCTTATATAGAGGGAAATTCCTGCCGACCTCAAATGTGTGTCTCCGAAGACGAGTACTTAACACACGCCCTTCTCTCTCTCTCTCTCTCTCTCTCTCTCTCTCTCCCTCTCTTTCTCTCCCTCTCTCTTTCTCTCCCTCTCTCTCTCTCTTTCTCCCCCCTCACAGAGCCAGACAAGGAGGAGACAGCACCTTTGGCAATCTGTCTGCGGTCTGCCACCAGTAAAGGCTTCCATAGGTGGACAGGTAATTACCCAGAGACCTGCACATCTAATTACAGCTTTGCTCACTCGCTAGCAGACAGGATAGGAGCTATTTACACACACGCACACACACGCACACACATACTGTACACACACACACACACACACACAGACACACACATACACATAGACCGTACATACTGTTTACATATGTACATAAACATATATATGCTCTTCTGGCTGCAATTTTAGTAGTATGTGTTTATGTGTTTGTGTGTGTGTGTGTGTGTGCGTGTGTGTGTGTGTGTTTGTGTGCATGTTTATGTGTGTGTGTGTGTTTATGTGTTTGTGTGTGTGTGTGTGTGTGCGTGTGTGTGTGTGCACACGCGTGTGTGTGTGTTTGTGTGCATGTTTATGTGTGTGTGTGTGTGTGTGTGTGTTTATGTGTTTGTGTGCATGTGTGTGTGTGTGTGTGTGTGTGTGTAAATACAGTATGTGTGTGTATGCAGTGGGAGTACTCTGTGTTTGCACCCACTGACAGCACCAAGGAGGGGGGCTTTTTTAGTATAAGTATTTATGTGTGTGCTTAGGGAGCTTTGGTGTGTGTTTGCTGTCTGAGGGCCATATGTCCATGCGTGTGTGTGTGTGTGCGTGTACAGTATGTGTGTGTGTTTGTGTTGATCCCGGCTCTGGGTTGCCTCTCATTAAACGTCATGCCCGCAGGCTTGGCCCAAACATCAGCAGTCCCAGTTATAATCATGCTGCTGGAAATATCCCGCTCCGCTCCGCGCCATAACAACAGCGCCTGGGATTATGGGATGCCTGGCCAAGACCGAGGTTGCCATGGCAAAACCTTGCTCTTCTTTTCTTTTTTTTCAGTCTGAAAGAACAGCTCCCTGTGTCTGTTTCTCATTTTGACAAAAACAGTTGGAGATCTTTTTTCAGATTTTTTTTTCATCTAGTGGTGTGTAGTTACACTATCAGCGTCGGGCAACATTAATACACATCTGCAATTATGAGTCCCAGTACCGACAGTAGACTCACACCCCTGTGACAGCAGTGTGTGGGTGTGGGGGGAGGTGGTGGGGTGGGGTTGGGGGTGCTGGGGTGGGGGTGGGGAGGTGGTGGGGTGTGGTGGGGTGGGGTGGGGTTGGGGTGCACTGGTGTAATTTTATTCTTAAAGAGCCCAACAGCTGAGTGAGTTTGTGTTGGCGCTGGGATTATTTTGCGGCCAGAGGCAGCGGTGGGAGTGTAACGGCGAGCCCATAACAGCAGCCGCTCCTTGACCACGGCTGGATACTGCGGCCCTTTGCAAAACTGGGTGGAGTGGAGATTGCAGCCAGCACAGTGTGTGACAGTAATGATTCCCGCCATGCACCCCCCTCCCACACACACACACACATAATCTCTGTCTCTCTCTCTCTCTCTCTCACACACACACACACACACACACACACACACACACACATTCAGTGGCATCAGCTGCAGGGTATCAGGCTGGGCGGGAGGGGGGAGGGTGCAGTTGCACACATACACATACACACACCTTCATTCCACCACTGGTGTATCGTCTGATTGTTATCGCGGCACAAGCCGAGAGAGAGAGAGAAAGATGGAGAGAGAGACAGAGAGAGAGGGAGAGAGAGAGAGGGAGAGAGAAAGGCTCTTTGAGCACTGCATCAACCTGTAGGGGCTACAGCCAAAAACATATTTTCTCAGGCTCTCCAAGGATGCCGTGGAGCACATTTTCAGTGCTAAATGATGCCCTGTTAACCAGCCAATCCACAAATTTTACATCCTGTCAGCGGAATGGGGAGAGCCGTCTGCTACCCAGCAAGCAGCCTGAATCAAGAAAGATGAACAATATCTCCCTTCTCTCTTCTCTTTTTCTCTCTCCCTTTCTGGCTCTCCCTTTCCTCTCTCTCTCTCTTTCTCTCTCTCTCTCTCTGTCTGTCTGTCTCTCTCCTCTCTCTCCCAGACTCTCCCTCTCTTTCTCTCTCTCTCTCTGTGTCTGTCTGTCTCTCTCCTCTCTCTCCCAGACTCTCCCTCTCTTCCTCTCTCGCTCTCCCTTTCCTCTCTCTCTCTCTTTCTCTCTCTCTCTGTGTCTGTCTGTCTCTCTCCTCTCTCTCCCAGACTCTCTCTCTCTGTCTCTTTCTCTCTTTCTTCCTCTCTCGCTCTCCCTTTCCTCTCTCTCTCTGTCTGTTTCTCTCCTCTCTCTCCCAGACTCT
>CM050212.1:1555000-1610000 GCA_027475355.1 Coilia nasus
CACACTAACTGTTTACAAGCCTTGCTCACTGTTTGTGTCGTCTAGGTGAGGACAAACCGTTTACACGCCTTTCTCGCTGTTATCATAGCTGAAGCATTTTGACCTCCACAAGGGAAAAAACTACTTTCCCTAAGCTCCACTGCTATTGTGGGAAATCTGTTATGGCCAATCCTCATACAACCCTCCACCCCCACCCCCAGCCTCTGGCTGTATCTAAGCTGTGGAAGTGTTCGAGAGCCAGTGTCTGTGGCCCTGGGTTGGGTTGCAGGGCCAGCGTCTGTGGCCCTAGGTTGGGTTGGAGGGCCAGTGTCACCAAGGTCCTCTCTCACCCCTACACTGAGACGCTCTCTCACCCCTACACTGAGGCCCTGAGATGCTCTCTCACTCCTACACCGAGACCCTCTCTCACCCCTACACTGGCCCTCTCTCACCCCTGCACCGAGGCATGGAGGTCCTGCCTTTCCTCTACAGCAAGGTCCTTTCTCACCCCTGTACTGAGACGCTAAGACACTCTCTCACCCCTACAGAGGTCCTCTCTCACCCCTACACTGAGACCCTGAGACGCTCTCTCACCCCTACACAGGACCTCTCTCACCCCTACACTGACCGTCTCTCACCCCTACACTGAGAGCCTCTCTCACCCCTACACAGGTTCTCTCTCACCCCTACACTGACACTCTCTCTCACCCCTGCACCGAGGCACTGAGGTCCTACCTCTCCCCTACACCAAGGTCCTTTTTCACCCATGCACTGAGACACTGAGACCCTCTCTCACCCCGCACTGAGGCCCTCTCTCACCCCTACCCAGGTCTTCTCTCACCCCTACACTGAGACCCTAAGACACTCACCCCTACACAGGTCCTCTCTCACCCCTACACTGAGAGCCTCTCTCACCCCTACACAGGCCCTCTCTCACCCCTACACAGGTTCTCTCTCACCCCTACACTGAGAGCCTCTCTCACCCCTACACAGGTTCTCTCTCACCCCTACACTGAGAGCCTCTCTCACCCCTGCACACGTCCTCTGTCACCCGTACACTGGCTGTCTCTCACCCCTGCACCAAGGCACTGAGGTTCTACCTCTCTCCTACACCAAGGTCCTTTCTCACCCCTACACTGAGACACTGAGGCCCTCTCTCACCCCTGCCCTGAGACCCTCTCTCACCCCTGCACTGAGGCACCGAGACCCTCTCTCACCTTTACACTGAGACACTCTCTCAGCCCTGCAGTAGCAGCAGTTGGGTTAATGTGCCCCCAGTGGGTCCTTCACCTCCCCATTTTAGACCCTCGGTTATGCCCGTTGTAAAGGCTTATTCCTGGGGAAAAGGGCAATCCAAAGGAACACTGTGGTCGTGGTGAAAGCCTTCATCCTCCAGGGTTGCTTTCCCTTCTTCCTCTGTGTGGAAAGCGGGCCCAGCACTAATAATAACAGCGTCTCAGGAACGCCGGGTGTTGAAAATAACTCCATGCTGATGGGCCATGTGTGGGAGGGGTTGAGGCACAAACCGCTCAATAATATTTGTTTAGTATTTATTTCCTCAGCCCTGGTGAGCAAATTAACCTTGACACACTGCAGTATGGCGCATGTGTAAAGCCTTTGTTGAGTAAGAAGCCACAGCTTTATTTGAGGCTGGATGGGGTGGAAGTATTAAGGTCATCAGCGTTGGCCTTCAGTGTTGGTTATAAAAGGGTGTAGATTTCTTCTGGCGACACACACAAGTTCCTGGTTTATGGCAACGGTGCTTAGTGCAGTCCATGCCTTTGACATCAAAGTCAACTGTGCAGCACTGTGGTTTAGACGTAGAGGACATCGTGCCAGGATCAGCAGGGTCCAGATTGTTCTGGGGGTGAATGTTAATTAACAGCCAGAGTGCCGTTGTCCGTTTCTAGGCCAATGTAAGATTATGTCACCAGTGGAAGATTATGGCGCATCTTGGGGAGGATTTGACCAAAGAGAGAAAAAAAGCTGCGAATGAAGTGTGTCACCAAGTTGAGCTATCTAATCAAAGCCCAGCATGTGGCCTCCCCAAGGAGCCGTGCAGTAGGTGCTGACAGAGATTGACTTTTCATTATCCCCCCGTCAAAGTGATCTTTTCCTGATGCTGGAGTCAATTTGTTGGATTAATGAGCATCGAATGGCACAGCGGTTTGTGCCAAGCTGCTTGTGAGGCAGTGTGTGTGTGTGTGTGTGTGTGTGCGTGCACTTTTCCACTGAATTACATAGTCTGTGAGGGGCTGAAATGTACAGCCCCACACAGACCATCCCATGTACTGTGGTATTAGCAGGACATGCAGCACTCCAGAAGTGAAGGTAGAGTATGTCCTCTAGAAGCCAAGGAAGTGAAGGACGTGCCCCCCAGCCCCTCACACACTCATATACATAGCCCACACACCTCCCGAAAATGCTGAATTTCAGTGCTGCACATAGACGATTAAACATTCTGTTTAAGAGAGATTACAGAGATGTACGTTTGTTGTGACTTAAATATCACTGCATTACCTCTGTATAGACACAAGCATTGCTTACAGTGTTTTATTGAAAAACAAATTTTGGGGTTCAGATGAGGAGAAAACTAAAACTACCCTTTCACATATAAGCATACATACATTGAAGGCAACTAACAATTATGATTATCGCTGTGGAGACCAGTTAATGAATGTCAATTTATCACATGATGCTCTTTCAGGTTTTCCTCCACAATCTTGACTCCAACTCCTTATACAAGTCCATACTCCTAGTGGAATTTTTTAACGGAAAGATGTGGCTACTCTGAGACATCATTAAACTTGTCAGTGCCAGAGACTGAGGTCCATGCGCGCGGCGCGCGTGGCCTTTGCCCGCGTCTCAGGCGTTGGCCTCTACAGAGTAATTCAATAATCTCACCAGAGAACAGGACAATTTACACCTTCCCATGGGTGACATTTACTGACATTTTCATTTGCGTCCAGAAAGTGTTCTTAATATACTAGTTACGACTCGAGCACTGCCTGTAATCCTGTACTGCCTGACTGACTACAGACGAACCGGAGAGACCATGACTGGTCCTTTCTCATTCAGTGCATGTTGCAGCAGCTGAATGCTAATCATCTGCAGTAGCGTCAGAATAAAATTAATAAAATTGGTCACATTTCTGGTATCTCTGATCAACATTGCAAACCGCCAGGAGGGCGCGACCCTAGGAACGAGTAATTTTCCTAAAGTGGGGAAAAATAGTAACTCTACAGCATATACGTTGGACTAATTAAAACGATGAGAACAGAAGGCCAAAATAAGCGTGGGAGTTTACAGATCTCATATTGTGGTCTAATCACATTTTAATTGCCCTTCTTTAAAAGCCATATTGTTGGATTGTTGGATGCTCTTGGGTTCTCCAAACAGTCAAATAAAAGTATCTGGCTGTTGTACATCGGACCATGCTCCTGTGAGCATTTGTCTGAGTTTAACACGGCTAAATATAAAATGGTGTCATGGCGACATCATCTGCCACATCTCTATAATGCACATTTGTGTGTGTGTGTGTGTGTGTGTGTGTGTGTGTGTGTGTGTGTGTGTGTGTGTGTGTGTGTGTGTGTGTGTGTGCGTCATCCTTACCGCTATATTTCAATAGCTTCCTGTTATTGATGGCGTCGATTCAGGTTTGGTTTCATTCAACAGTCACGGCTGAGAACATTAACATAAATGCATAAATTTAGGCAGCGATACATTTGAGACAGACTGAGATGTTATGGCCTGTGTGTGTGTGTGTGTGTGTGTGTGTGTGTGTGTGTGTGTGTGTGTGTGTGTGTGTGTTTTACTATGGAATGATTTTGTGTTGTCGTCTGCAGACACTTTAAATCAGTTAAAACACAATCTAATAATCAGTAGTGTAATTTCTTCTAATTTAACCAGCCTAATAGAAATCTGACTAATCTATTAATTCAAGTTTCCCTATTTACCAATGTGCCTATTCTGCCTTCTTAGGAAAATATGTAAATATGAAAATAAACGCAACTTGTGTACACCATGTCATAGTTCTCCCAGCCCACGTAAGCGTAACTTGTGCCTGTAAGAGGGTCATAATAGCCAATCAAAACTCACAAACAAACATTATTAGCCAAACAATGAAACATTGCTTATATCAGTTTCCAACTACGAAGTTAAGACTTGAAAGGCATGGCCTGAGCCTGATAAAATAACACAAAATGCTCATTTCAGAGTTGTTCTTTATTTTTAAATCTCACAAGCTGGAAAGAAACCATATATTTCAATTCATTACAAAATGGTATAGTTTGAAAAGAGCAATGTAGTGCAGTAAAGCATACATTTGGCAACTTTGATTTTTTTATACATTGTAAGAATGAACAAAAAGCTAAACAAAGGTCTTATAATTTAGTTTCAAAAGGAAATTTTGTTTTAAACGCCATTATGATGTTTTTACAGTACATTCAAAAAGGCTCAAACAAACTTACAGAAATCCTAAATGCAAACCCTGTCATCACAAGTAACACCTGATGTGCATCACAAAGCTATTACAATAACATGACGTTTATTTATTTATTTATGGTATTTATACAAACAGTTGAAGTAAGCATCTATAAATTCCCTGATAAAATTCGGATTCCTTTCCTCCCTCTCACACTTCAACCGTAATAGCTGGCCCATTGGCGGTACCGGGCTGCGTCACTCGCTCACTCCCTTCACTGGCTCCCCCTGCTGGTAGCAAGCTGCTGCTCTCAGCTGCACTATCTGCCTCTTTCTCCTCCTTCTTCTCCTTCGACTCTGCCTGGGCCGCTTGCACTGGCTCCTTTTCCGCCATCTGCTGGCCATCGGCGGCAGTGCTTGCTGGAACCTCATTCACAATCTGCACCGAGTCTGTTGATGCAGATGTCTGCTTCACTTCGCCGTTCTGTGCGGGGAAGGCACCCGCTGCGGCCTTGTACAGGAACTGGTAATGCTCCTTCGCAGAGGTAAATATGAGACAATACAGCAGGTGTGAAAATGTAGCTTTGCAGAGTGAGTTGTCAGTTTGAAAAGAGCCACTCTGTTCTCCCTGTGCTTTAAAAATGCTGTTGTGGACGGACTACACTGAGTAAATCATTGTAAATTTGTATTCAATTTGTATAAATGTGTTTATATATAATGTGGTAATGTGACATTTGTCCACTTACGAAATCGGAGATCATTCCCTGACGTTCCTTGCGTAAGCTTTTGCAGACTTGGAAGATGTCAAGCAGGTTCTCAGTGTTTGCACTGTCCAGAATGTTCCACAGGGCGCAGAAAATGCCAGTGCGAGTAGTTCCGTTTCTAGGAGAAAAATAACAGAAAAGAGTGAATCTTCTTAGTATTTGTCAGCTTTTGAGCACATTTCCAACCACTCCACTTTAATATTGTCCACTATAAGGTAAATGGCAAATATTTCAATCATGGGTATCTTTCAAGGTAACGTTGTCATACTATGTTGTGACATTAAAACAAACTATCACTTTTGCCTGAAACACATCAAAACTAATGGGCCTAGGTGTACATGCAGCCTCACTTCAGGACATAAAAGTCTTACTATATATGTTAGCCTGACTTCAGGACATAAAAGTCTTACTGTATATGTTAGCCTGACTTCAGGACATAAAAGTCTTACTGTATATGTTAGCCTGACTTCAGGACATAAAAGCCTTACTGTATATGTTAGCCTGACGTCAGGACATTAAAGGTCTTACTGTATATGTTAGCCTGACTTCAGGACATAAAAGCCTTACTGTATATGTTAGCCTGACTTCAGGACAAAAGTCTTACTGTATATGTTAGCCTGACGTCAGGACATTAAAGGTCTTACTGTATATGTTAGCCTGACTTCAGGACATTAAAGTCTTACTGTATATGTTAGCCTGACTTTAGGACATTAAAGTCTTACTGTATATGTTAGCCTGACTTCAGGACATTAAAGTCTTACTGTATATGTTAGCCTGACTTCAGGACATTAAAGGTCTTACTGTATATGTTAGCCTGACTTCAGGACATTAAAGGTCTTACTGTATATGTTAGCCTGACGTCAGGACAAAAGTCTTACTGTATATGTTAGCCTGACTTCAGGACATTAAAGGTCTTACTGTATATGTTAGCCTGACTTCAGGACAAAAGTGTTACTGTATATGTTAGCCTGACTTCAGGACATTAAAGGTCTTACTGTATATGTTAGCCTGACTTCAGGACATAAAAGTCTTCCTGTTTACGGTACTGGTCGAGTCTGTGCACTTGGCTGAAGAGCTGTGCTTGTAAGAATGAGTTGGTTTAGTTTGGTGACTGGCTGCTACAAATACATTGTAAGACTATTAGTTACTATCTGAAGCTGGGTTTTCTCATTTATCTGAATAGAATGAATAGAAACTACATTTATTTCAAAATTCAAATATGTCAGTGTTTCATAATGTCTACAATGCTGCTCAAACTATATGAAGCCAAATAAGCATGTTTTGCCAGCATCCCAGATAATATAGCCTTCATTTTCTAACTTGTATCCTGTTGTTTTTTTAGATTGTGCAATACTGTATATCTCCTCTGGATATACGCCACCAGGCCAGAGCACACACACACACGAGTCTCTCATAAGAGAGTCACAGCCCTATCATAGTGCACACACACACACACACACAAACCCACAAACGCATACACACATGAGTCTGTGTCATAGCGCTGTCATAGCACACACACACACACACACCTACACACACACACACGAGTCTCTCGTAAGAGACCCATAGCGCTGTCATAGCACACACACACACACACACACACACACACACACACACACACACACACACACACACACACACACAAGAGTCTCTTGTAAGAGACCCATAGCGCTGTGATATTACACACATGAGTGTGTCATAAGAGAGCCATAGCCCTGTCATAACACACACACACACACACACACACACACATACACACACGAGAGAGCCATAGCCCTGTGACAGCAGTGACACTCACACACACACACACACACACACACACACACACACACACACACACACACACACACGCACACACACACACACACGAGAGAACCATAGCCCTGTGACAGCAGTGACACTCACACACACACACACACACACACACACGCACGCACGCACACACACACACGAGAGAGCCATAGCCCTGTGACAGCAGTGACACTCACACACACACACACACACACACACGCACGCACACACACACACACACACACACACGAGAGAGCCATAGCCCTGTGACAGCAGTGACACTCACACACACACACGCGCACACACACACACACACACACACACACACACGAGGGAGCCATAGCCCTGTGACAGTGACACTCACTGGCAGTGCACCACCACGGGGACGCTCCTGTCGGCCCGGCTGGTGCCGGTGCTCTGCTTGATGGCCCTGATGAGCTCCACCAGGTCCTGGGGCCGCTCCGGCAAGCCCTTCTCCGGCCAGCCTTGGAACTGGTACTGCTGCACCTGCCGACTGTCTTTCCTCTGCACACCAGAAAAGAGGAGATATTATATATATATATATATATAAACACACACACACATATACCACATATACATATACACACATATATATACGGGAGGAGATACACACACACACACACACACACACACACACATATATATGTACATTATACAGAGTTTACATTGGGCCAGGCCTCAGCTCCCCTTCCCTTCCTCTTCTTGGCAATACAGCCAGCTGGAGCTGAGCTCCCTCCGCTACAGTATTTATAGTAATACAATAGAGGGAGATATTGACCACTGTGTGTGTGTGTGTGTGTGTGTGTGTGTGTGTGTATCTGCTAGAGTATTTATAGTAATACAATAGAGGGAGATACTGACCACTGTGTGTGTGTGTGTGTGTGTGTGTGTGTGTGTGTATCTGCTAGAGTATTTATAGTAATACAATAGAGGGAGATACTGACCACTGTGAGCAAAGAAGGGCTCCCGCTCCTTACAAAAGCCAATTTATATGTACATTCTCAGTCGGAGGAGTTAAAAGTACAGCCAGGGGTTCTGGGTAAAGGGTTGCTGATATTTGAGCTCAACAGCTAATCAAATTATACCTCACTCTCTTGTATAGCATGTCTCTGGGTTGAGAGTGGAAGCGTTTATTGCTCCAAGCTATATTTGTTGTTCACTAACAAAGTCCAAACTAGGGCCGCACAATATATCGAAAATATTGTGATATCGCAACATACAGTATCGTGATACACATATTGCAAAACATGGCTTAACTGGAATAAATGGGACATTACTGTGAAACAACTTACAGTAATGTCCCATTTATTCCAGTTAAGCCATGTTTCCACATATGAAGATATTTGGGAAATCAAATGGAGTCCTACTGCCCTTGATATCCACCCCCATAGGCTGCGCACGGGCTACAGCCTAGCGGTGAATATTGAGCTGAAAGATGTTAAAACTATATTTAAATATTTGTTTATTTATCTCAAAACATATCGTCATCGCAACACTTAGCAATGTTACCGCATATCGCACATTTTTCAAATATCGGGCAGCCCTACTCCAAACTGTTTAGGAACAGCATTTTTTGTGCAGTGCACTTAATTAAGTTGTGTCCTGGCTTTTAGAGTCCAACTTTAAGATAGTGTTCAGAGAATAAGTAAAAAAGCAGTAGAACTCACAGAGTGCTGTCACAGAAGCTTAAATAACTTGGGAAATAATTGGGTTGTTATGGGACATTTTGCGTCTCTCTACGATGTGACTGGTAATATAAATTTCAAGACTAGAAAGCACTCAGGGAGCGCAGACCTCCGACAAGCCATGCCCTATCTGCCAGTCTAATAGTTTCGCTTACGTTTGTCTACCCCCTGGTTATTTCTGCATTTTTGCACGTTGACTTCCCGTATTTCATTCTGAAACTGAAACCCGGCCATAAAAACTCCTGTAAATAATTGCTGTATCCAGACGATCATTCAGATCACCATCAAAATCTAATCATTTCTGCATTGGCCCATTCCCAACCTTCCCTGAAAATTCATGCAAATCCATTCATTACTTTTTTGCGTAAAGTTGCTAACAGACAGACAGACAGACAGACAGACAGACAGACAGACAGACAGACAGACAGCATAACAAATAAGCCCTCCTTGGTGGGAGGTGATAGTAAGAGCACCAGCCAGCGTCACCTTGGCATGCTGCAGCTGGATGGTCCTCTTGATGTAGGCTGGAGAGGGGACAGACGCTGTCTCCTCCACGCTGATGTCCTTGTAGGTCTTCTTCTCCTGTCCCCAGTACTCAGCACACAGCTCCTGTCACCACACCAGACGCACACCTCAGATCGGCATTCGAGTGGCTCAGTGACTCTACGACCCCGCTGGAGGGGGGGATCTGGATGGATACGTGTGTGTGTGTGTGTGAGTGTGTGTGAGTGTGCGTGTGTATGCGTTTGTGTGTGTTTGTGTGTGTGCGCGTGTGTATGTGTGCGTGTGTGTGTCAGTAAGAACGACACAAGACCCACCTCCTCGCCCTCCTTGCACTTAGAGAGCATGACGATGTTTTTGATCTTCTTCTGGTAGACCATCTGCCAGAACTCAGGGATGGTGCCCTCCATCGGACCCTGAGCAGCAATCAGACTTCTTGGGCTCCAGTAGCCCTGGGACACAAAAACAAAAAAAGCACAGAAATGAGATCTATGTTTTCAAATCATCGAATCATCAGCAGAGATTTAAGGGGGCCTTTAGAGAGATCTTTTACATAGGTTTTATTTTGAAGTGGTGTTTTAACATGATTTGAGTACCCTATGGTAAGACTTACGTCAACGTATGACGCGTTGATGTACTGGGTGGACTCTTCCTCATCATCCTCGTCCGAGGAGTAATCATCTTCATCGTCGTCCTCCTGGTCACTTTCACGGCTGTTCTCCTCTTCTACTTTGACTAGAACTCTGTTAAAGTCATCTGAGACCGACACAGACATAATCACGAATGTAACTATTACCAGCACATACATAATCACCAGTGTAACTATTACCAGCACATACAAATGACCAATGTAACTATAACCAGCACATACATAAGCACCAATGCAACTATTACCATTGCGAGTGAGGTTCTGGGGATTGGATCTACGTCCATATGCGAGTGAGGTTCTGGGGATGGGATCTACGTCCATATGCGAGTGAGGTTCTGGGGATTGGATCTACGTCCATATGCGAGTGAGGTTCTGGGGATTGGATCTACGTCCATGTGCGAGTGAGGTTCTGGGGATTAGATCTACGTCCATGTGCGAGTGAGGTTCTAGGCAGTACTGCTGGGCAGGAGGAAACGGTACTCACATGGAATGGAGGTGGAGTAACGGTTCTTCTTCTCGTTCTCCTCGCTCACAGCGGTGTTGAAGGTTCTCCAGTTCCTGTACCTTGGAAGCCTCTGGAAAAAATGTAACATTATGAGCGAGTTTGGCAAGCAAAGCAAAAGGCCAATGAGCAAGTAAGTTGGTGTGAGATAATAAACAATAAATACATGAAGAACATGGGAAGAGGGCATGCACATCCGTAATTCAAATAGGTGCTGAACCAAAAACAACAGAAGAAATCCAAGACAAAATTCCTTTATGTCTTAAATAATCAACTACTGTAAGTCCATACTGAATTAGTCAGTAAATGAATCAGTGAGTGATTTTAATGGATGCACCCACCTGGAACTCCACCTGCAAGAGGGTGGAGTCGCTGTCATGTCTTCCTTTATGTCTTAAATAATCAACTACTGTAAGTCCATACTGAATTAGTCAGTAAATGAATCAGTGAGGGATTGTAATGGATGCACCCACCTGGAACTCCACCTGCAAGAGGGTGGAGTCGCTGTCGCAGTCCATCTGCTGCAGAGTGGAGATGGAGGAGTGCAGCTCTGCCAGGGGGATCTCTGTGTCCCCAAACTGGTTAAACTCAATCAGAGCCTGGTGGATCAGTATGTACTGGGCCTAGGCACACACACACGCACACACACACACATCTGCATGAACTCACAAAAGGATTTAAGATTGTTTGATGAAGGTCATATGGAATTTCAAGTGTATTATCTCCTATCCCTCATTAGGTACACACACACACACACACAGGCCTCACATCTACAGAGCGCACGCCCAGACACACACGCATACACACACCTCACATCTACAGAGCGTGTATACAGAGACACACACGCACACACATACATGTACACAGACACACAGACATACAGTACAGGCCAAAATTTTGGACACACCTTCTCATTCAATGTGTTTTCTTTATCTTTCACTGAAGGCATCAAAACTGTGAATGAACACATGTTTGATGGGTAAACAAGAATTCTGACCATTATTTGTTGAGTTATGAGCAAAAATGTCCAAATCTCGCAATGGTAAAGAATCCTTTAAAAAAAATCCTGGATCCAGATGGTGATCCGGATCACCACCAAAAACTAATCAGTAGTAAGTTAGCCAACTTCTGATCTATCCTGAAAATTTTGTAGAAATCCGTCCAGAACTTTCTGAGTTACGCTATCAACAAACAAAACAAACTAACTAACGGACAGACAAACAAACAAACCAACGCCGGAAAAAACATAACCTCCTTGGAGGTAATTATGTACTTAACAAAAAAGTGTGAAATAACTTAAAACATGTCTTATATTCTAGTCATGAAAATAAAGAAAACACATTGAATGAGAAGGTGTGTCCAAACCTTTGGCCTGTACCGTACACATATACACACTCACAGAAAATGTCTGTCCTCCTCACCTCCACCTGCACCATGAGGCAGCGCTGGCGTCTCATCTTGACCACGCAGCCATAGATGTCCATGACGCCCTCCGCCTCCAAGCTCTCCATCATGGCGTCGATGCCAATGTAGGTGCCCGTCCGGCCCACGCCAGCACTGAGGGGACGGCAACGTAGCAGACCAGAGGAGTTAAACATCACCATCAGGCACCTGTCACACCCACGCCGCACCCAAGCCCACGCCACCCCATACCTGCACCCAATTCCACGCCACCCCATACCTGTACCCAAGCCCACGCCACCCCATACCTGTACCCAAGCCCACGCCACCCTATAGCTGTACCCAAGCCCACGCCACCCCATACCTGCGCCCAACCCCACGCCACCCCCTACCTGTACTCAAGCCCACGCCACCCCATACCTGCACCCAACCCCATACCTGTACCCAACCCCACGCCACCCCATACCTGTACCCAACCCCACGCCACCCCATACCTGTACCCAAGCCCACACCACCCCCTACCTGCACCCAACCCCACGCCACCCCCTACCTGTACCCAAGCCCACGCCACCCCCTACCTGTACCCAAGCCCACGCCACCCCCTACCTGTACCCAAGCCCACGCCACCCCATACCTGTACCCAACTCCACGCCACCCCCTACCTGTACCCAAGCCCACGCCACCCCCTACCTGTACCCAAGCCCAGGCCACCCCCTACCTGTACCCAAGCCCACACCACCCCATACCTGTACCCAACTCCATGCCACCCAATACCTGTACCCAAGCCCACGCCACCCTATAGCTGTACCCAAGCCCACACCACCCCCTACCTGTACCCAACTCCACGCCACCCCATAACCTGTACCCAAGCCCACGCCACCCCCTACCTGTACCCAAGCCCACGCCACCCCATACCTGTACCCAAGCCCACCCCACCCCATACCTGTACCCAAGCCCAGGCCTCACCCCCTGCCTGTTCAGTGTCAGTACAGCCCCCCTCACCAGCTCTTCAATGACCCTCGGCCACTTACTCGCCCCACTCTTTTCATTCATTCACCTGTTTTTACATTACATTACACTTAGCTGTCACTCTTATCCAGAGTGACTTACAGTTATTAGGTACAGGGTGTCAGTTACAGTCCCTGGAGCCATGTGGGGTTAGATGCCTTGCTCAAGGGCACTTCAGCCATGGATGAGGGTGCAATGTGGGGTTAGATGCCTTGCTGAAGGGCACTTCAGCCATGGATGAGGGTGCAATGTGGGGTTAGATGCCTTGCTCAAGGGCACTTCAGCCATGGATGAGGGTGCAGGGGAGCAGTGGTCATTCACCCCCCACCCCCATTCTTCCTACCGAAACAGGATTCAAACCCTAGACCCTCTGATCCCAACACCAACACTAACCACTAGGCCACAGCATGCTGTGCTGCTTTTTTCTCTGGGCATGTTTAAGGTCTTTCCCTTCTTTCTTTTTTTCTGTTTTGTCTGCCCCTCTGTCTATTCCAGCATGTTGTGTTGTACTCCACGTGACAGTGAGCTTGGCTTGGATTGGCTTGGACTGGCTTGGCTGCTGACAGAAACCTCCAGCCAATGGCGCAGAGAATTTACCATCTCCCCCAGAGCCCAGCTGAAATGACTAACTGCCTGGTTGAATTGGAAGTTGCTGAGCGAAGGCGCGCTCAGGGCCACGCACACACTTCCAGCCCCATCGTCTGCACGCGGCACTTCCTGTCAGCGCTGGCGTAAAGCTCAGCGAACGCTGCCGGGACGACATCACACTTGCAGACGCTTCTGGAGAGTTTCATCATTGTGGGAGAGAGGCGAGTTCTAGCGAAGAGGCTCAGACTGCACTTTGGGAGGACACCTCAGCAAGCAGCAAACACAGTGAAAATCCTCCGCGCCACCGCAGAGTAAGAATGGGGGAGAGTTGCGGCAAATTTCATCATCACTGTCCGACCTGGCTCTCACCGGACAGTGGATTAAACAGGGTTTAACTTAGAGGTTGCATACCGCCTTGTTAGAATCTCTCAATTAAACTTTGGAATATTGGTTTGCAATAGGGCTCCAACTGGGGCGGTAACGATGATAACAGACGCGTTAGGTAAGCCAGCTAATGCCTTAGTTCATTAGTGTTCCAGGAGTGCTCACATGCTTGGATTAGTTAAACAACCAAAGAAAGCCTTAAAAGTACACTTTTGCAGTCAGTAAAAATCCAAATATAAGTGTAGCAATACACTACATGTTCTGCCTCTACTTACAGTAATTAAAGGCCTTATTTTATATTTGGGGCTCCAACTATGTTTCCAAGCCTTGTAGGAAGGTAGCACTAGAAGGTGGTAGTCTTCTAAAAACAATAAAGGCAACACAATTTGACTACGTGAACAGGCACAGTCCCACTATGAAGTCAGCCGTGGGAGCTAGCACAGCTAAAACGCACAGGAAATAGCAGCCATCCTATGCTCAGTGAGAAGGCTTTCAGGTTTAGCTATGGGAGCTAGCACAGCTGAAACGCACAGGAAACAGCAGGCGTCCTATGCTCAGTGAGACGCTGCCTGGGAGGCTTTCAGGTTGTGAGGTTTACCCAGAGGCTCAGGATTTGCCTTTCAGACGTATAGCAAGGCACTTCCTCGTCGCCATTTTCTGGAAATTGCATCATATCCTGCCCCGTTTCCCATGCTGACTGGTGGATGCTCCATCGTCAGCTCATGCATGGGGATGTCCCTGAACTACGTCACCGTCCATTTTAGAACATCCAATGCCCTTCCTCGATATAGCCTTCTGCTCTACCTCACGTCAGTCAGCAACGTGACACTCAATTGGCTAAGTACAATGGCAGCTAGAATAAGCCCCATAAAACTCCATTTTAAAACCTGAAACCATTCAATTTTGTCTGATTTCCCTAGCCTAGCATTTCCCATTGAAATGAATGGGGATGAGACTTCCTCCCTTTCTCCAGTCATTATAATACCTCCATGGGTTTCCCCCCTGCACAGTACCGCACCTGCCCATCACTGTGGCACCCATAGACATCCTATGCATATGTACAGGACATCCTATGCATATGTACAGGACGCCTATGCATATGTACAGGACATCCTATGCATATGTACAGGACATCCTATGCATATGTACAGGACATCCTATGCATATGTACAGGACATCCTATGCATATGTACAGGACGCCTATGCATATGTACAGGACGCCTATGCATATGTACAGGACATCCTATGCATATGTACAGGACGCCTATGCATATGTACAGGACGCCTATGCATATGTACAGGACATCCTATGCATATGTACAGGACATCCTATGCATATGTACAGGACATCCTATGCATATGTACAGGACGCCTATGGTGGCCCCCACCCCTTCCACCTCTCTGACAGTCCAGGTCATGGCACATTTACACAGGCTTGCTGCAGAGTAGCTAAACTATACAAACCCCAGACTCAGCACTCACATGCAGATATATATATATATATATACACTTTTCACACACTCCCCCCACCCCGACACAGAATGCTACACACAATCCCACTGTCCCACTTTGGAGGTGGGTTGCTGTGTTTTCTGGTGTTTTCTGCGGTGGTGCAGGGGTTGCGCAAACGGCCCACCTGCAGTGCACGACGATGGGGCCGCTGAAGAAGTTGCTGAAGCTGTTAACGCGGCGCCGCAGCTTCAGCAGCAGGTGGGGCTCGCTGGGGACGCCGTGATCCGGCCAGCTGGTGAACTGGATGTGGGTCACCTCCCGCTCAGACGACTTATCCTTGCGCTGGAGAACGGTACAGATGTAACAGTGCACATGTACACACACACACACACACTCACATACGCACACACAGACACACAGACACACACACACACACACACGCACACACACACACCTCCCGCTCAGACGACTTATCCTTGCACTGGAGAACGGTACAGGTGTGAAAGTGCACATGTACACACACACACGCACACTCACATACGCACACACATGCACACACACACTCACACATGCACACACACACTCACACACACACACGCTCACATACGCACACGCACACACACATGCACACACACACACACACACAGACACACACACACACACACACACACATGCACACACACACACGCACACACACACACGCACACACATACACATCACAAGCACGCACTGCACACACAAGCTCACACACTCTCACACTCTCTCTCTTACACACACACACAAACACACGTATATGCATGTGCAAATTTCTAACATGCACAACCCCCCCCCCCCCCCCCCAACACACACACACACATCACAAGCATGCATTGCACACACAAGTTCACACACTCTCACACACATGCATGCCAGGTACAGTATATGCACAAGCACATCCCCCACACCCCCCACCCCACACACATGCATGTCCCTAACATGCGCACAAGCAGAGCATTTCAGAGACAGAAATAAACAGACAAGCCAACAGACGGAAATACAGTCATGCAATGTCAATAGGACACGCACATGCATGAAGTTAATAAATACACACACAGCACATATATCCACAAACACACTACCACATACGCACACATGCACACACACACACACACATGCACACACACACACACACACACACACACACACACACACACACACACACACACACATGCACACACACACACACATGCACACACACACATGCGCACACACACTCACACTTCACCATGCACAGTAGCGGTTCCTGAGGCAAACCACAGGTGCACCTCCTGAGCTACGCGGGCCCGAAACAATGGTTTGCATTTTATCACACGCCATGCAGGCTTCTATTTTAACATGCACAAAGAAAGAAAGACAGAATGACAGACAGAAAGAAAGAAAGAAAGAAAGAAAGAAAGAAAGAAAGAAAGAAAGAAAGAAAGACAGACAGAAAGAAAGAAGACAGGCAGGCAGACTAACATTGATTATGGTCAGATGGCGGATGATGTAGTCTGGGCAGGTGTCTTCTTTCTTGATCTTCAACACAAAGTCTCCAAAGATCTCGGTTTCTCGCTCCACCGATGGCCAGTACTGTGCACATTTGTTCTGTGTCCCCACAGAACAGAAACACCAATAAGTGGCTTTAAATATGTCTGATTAGGAGTTCCTCCATTTAGCTTAAATGAAAGAAGTAGTCGGAGGCAATGAGGTCGATATCCAATGCCTGTGCAGTCAGGCACTTACCCGGTTCCCTTCCTCACAGCGAGTCACCATGACGATGATGGAGGACTTCTGCTCCCAGATCATCCTCCAGAAATCCAAGATGGTCTCCTCCTTGGGTCCTGGTGGTACAGACATGGCATTAGCACAGAGCAAAATGGCCGCCACACCACAGACACCATACCACCCAGTAGCACAGAGCAAAATGGCCGCCATAATAGCAGACACCACACCACCCAGTAGCACAGAGCAAAATGGCCGCCACACCACAGACACCACACCACCCAGTAGCACAGACGAAAATGGCTGCCATACAGCAGACACCACACCACCCAGTAGCACAGACCAAAATGGCCGCCATACAGCAGACAACACGACACCCCTGAGCAGATACTACAGCATGACCACTGGCATGCACAGCAGAGCCTCACCTTGGGCTGCAATGTACTTCTTCTGTTCCTTGAAACCCTGTAGAAACAAAAAGCAACAAAAAAACAGCTCACACCTCCAAAAAATTCTTTAACTGACGGTGAGTCCACTGCATAGTGGTCATTTACTAGTCTGATTACCATAGCTGCCGGGGCATTGGGATATACAAAAACACAGGAAGCTGGTTTGACAGGAAGCTGGACTTACTTCAATGAAGCTGGCATTGATGTAGTCTGCTCCTGCTTCTCCCCCGTTGTTAGACAACTGAACTCGGTTATAGTCATCTGACAATGAATGATAACACACAAAGGCATTGACTTTGCAAGACGAGTACCAGTCAAACACAATCAGTTTAATTTGCTTGTCTGTATTAAAATGATACTTACATGGCAGTATGTCAACATAGCGGTTCTTGGCTTGGTTTTCTTGGTTTTTGGCCACCTTAACAGTGAAATTACTGAAGATCCTTGGAATGCTCTGTAGACATCAGGAAAACAAGTCAATCAATAAATAGGCCACAGCTAAGAAAAGGCCGATTGGATGGTGGAATCCATGCATCTGCGGGTGCAGGTAGAACATGCGCACCTGAAACTCGGCCAGGAAGAGCCGGCCCTCGTCGGCGATCTTCTTCTTGTAGACGTCCAGCAGGTGCTCAGCGGCGATGGGTTCCACCGTCATCAGGGGATCTGTGCAGTGCGGAGGAGATGGTATGGTCAGGAGGGGTTGGTGTTTGAGTTGATCGCTCACACTTTTTGCCCTGGAGTTTTCATCAACAAAAAGGTTTTACTCACTTGGCGAAAGTGGGATTACTTCATCAGGGTGGTCACTGGAGGGGCAGACAGCGACATGATGATGTGGTCTGAAGAGTTTATTTTTAATGAACTGCAATTCAGGATTTTGAGTGTGCAGAAGGTAGCCCAAGGGTACTTACTTGTTGCTCCGCTTCTGAAGAATGTAGATCTTGTATAGAACAAATAGCAGGGCGATGGAGGTCAGTATAATGAGGAAAGCCAAGATTCCAATCACTGCTTTGTCATTGTCTGCAAAAGAGCCCAATATTATGCACTTTCATTTATGATGCACAAATTTTAAGCGAAATATAAAGGGTTTTTAAAAAGTACATGCTTGAATGGTATGCAAAACTTACATCGTGTAGATGCTTTATGAGTCACTACATCCGATGTATTTCCGTTGTTATTTTTTGCTGTGATCTGCACAAGCAAAGATGGATGTATGTTTGTATGTATGTACAGTACAAATGTACAAAACGAATAACAAAATATCCATGTGTTGTGTTCTGTAAAATTTTTCAACTTGCTTTCTTTAAAAATGTTAACAGTAGTATACATACCGATATTTTGTACTCAGTTAAATAGCTAAGGTCTTCGAATGTAAAATTACATGTTTCTTTTGGTTTGATATCATGGATACCAGGAGGATCTAATGTTGCATGATAATGTCCTTTGCCACCATTCCAGTTTCGCACAGGGTTACATGTCACACGTAAGGCATTATTCTGTGGTGGTTCTCTTTCAGAGATACCACCTGGCGTATCAGGCTCTATAAAAGAAAGTGCATCAGTGTCACATTATCACTTTTATCAGTGTTTCACTATCATCATGTATCACTCAGGCTGTCTTCTGAATATATTTATTTGTCCAAAAACAAACAAAATCACTCATCTTTATCCAATCAGCTGTGCTTACAATGCTGAAATTCATTTTGTATAATGTGCACTAAAGTGACTCTTACCACGTGAAACCAACTCACCACATAGTGATTTAAGGTTGGGACTAATGTTATTATTTACATATGTATAACATGGGAAAAATAAAACATTAAAACAGAACAAGTTTGCATTGTCCGTCGTCACCAGCATGTCTTAGCTCTGTGTGTATGTATCAGACACTATTCGCTCAAGGATTTACAGCCTGGACATATTTTGCTGTTTTAGTGGGATTCATTTTACTGAATTGCCATGTACAATATTGGCTAAGAAAATGATCTAATTCGATTAGTTGCTTTGCACTCAGACATATACTTCTAAGAACATATGTTGTCATGGTAAAGGTAAAACTGTCTGGGCACGGTAAAACTCAGTGACACTTTGAGGAAAAACTCAGGTGCCACTGTCAACTAATCAATCAATCAATCAATCAACCAATCAATCAATCAATCAATCAATCAATCAATCAATCAATCAATCAATCAATCAATCAATCAATCAATCAATCAATCAACCAATCAATCAATCAATCAATCAATCAATCAATCAACCAATCAATCAATCAATCAACAAACACATTACCTTACATGAGGCCAGTGTGGATTACAGATTTTAAATGTAAGCACACAAACATTAAAGTATCAGTGGTAATTGGGGGACTGCAGGACAAGCATTTGTCCTTGTACTGTACATCTCATGAGTGATTCACTATTAGCTCTTGAGCAGCAAGTTAATATGGGAGATGAGACGCCCGATCATGAGGGAGCTAAATTAAATACATGTGCTGACAAAAATACTTTATTTTTTTGTGTTTACGATTTTGTTTTACTGGTAAGTTATCTTTAGTGAAATATATCTACGCAATATGTCCATCATACACACTAGCCACTCAGACAGTAATTCAGTTAAAGTGAAGATTGTTCTTCATGGCTATAATCAGCAAGATTGGTAACAGACTGATTATATCTGAAAACATTTTCTGCTTCCATGTCTGTTTTCCACGTTGAGTCGACTCCAACACCACTTCATATCAGGCCAGTCAACTGAAACATCTATTCCTCATTCATCTGCTCATAACTTTTAAGCAGTTAATTTAAAAGATAAGAAAAATGCTTTAACAAGAAGTAAACAAATAAGACTTACTGTCAGAATAAGTCTCGATTGTTATGTCCGCAGCTTGTTTAAGAGGTTGACGTTCATAGTTTGGGGTCACTGTGCAGGTGTATTTAGTGAAAGGTTCCAAATGTTCAATATGACATTGACTATCACACTCAACAGTTCTGACGTTCGGTTGTGGACTTTTACATTCAGTGGTAAAATGATCAAAATTGACCCCAAGCTGCTGGCAAGATGAATTGCTCTGGATGCCGATGGTAATTGACCTGCTTGATTTGTTGACCTCAGTTAATGTAACATCAGCCCCTATAAAGGACGCAAACACATCTCTCAGTTAGCCACAGTGCAACCAAGGAAATACTGCTTTTTCCATAAGCCATAGCATAAATACATACATAAATACACACATGTATCTCCTAAAATGACAATGATTGAATTTAAAGACTGAGAGAAACAATGTCTCACCACATTCAATTTTAGCCTCAGTATGGTTTGTCCTATTAAAACCAGGTGTAATGTATGTTCCAGTGCAGTTGTAACTCTGGAATGGCTTACTTCCGTCAGATGTTAAATATGGTCCTGTAAAGTAAGTTAAATACAATAATGATTTACCATAAAGCATGTTTATGACATAACAGATGAATGCCTTTATTTTTCAACAACATGATGCCTCCCTTACCTGCACAAGTGGCACTGAAATTCTTATCGGAACATTCAGCTGGTCGGTTTTTCCACAGAATGACGACTGGGACCTTATCCTCATATGTCAATACAAGATCATCAACTGCAAAAGAGTGTGGACTGTTTAACACACTCATGTTCTTTACATATTGTCTAACAGGCTTTTGGAGGTCTGACAGAAGCTCACTGTAAGAGTCAGTACAGACCTGGATCTTATTGTAGTGTACAGTAAGCCTCTCACAGAGCCATGCAAGTATGGCACAAACTGACAATGGTCACACTTCATAAAAGCTTAAATCTAAGATTTTAAAGAACTACTAATGCTATAATTTCTTTACGATTCTGAAGTTCTTTTGAAGTTCTAATGTGCTAAAAATCATAAAGGCTTTGAAGTTAAAGTTTCTACTGATGACTTTGTGTTGATATTACCCAAAATCACAAACTTAAATGTATTCTTTATTTTGTACTCATTTAAAGTTTAAAGTGAAAATCACATTGTTGTTCTAACTGTTCTACTCCAAATAATTCTAATTTTGTGAGTCACTGACAACACTAAATCCTTGCCATGAATATGTACATGATCGCCAGACTGCTATACTCCATACCTGGTGGTGTGTGCTGATGTATGGTCACACTGCACTTATCTGGACCCACAGGATAGTTCATCATCTCACAGCTCGCATTGCTCTTGAAACACCTTTCATCCCTCGATAGGTCCCATGAACTCTTAAAACACATCACCTTAGCTAAGCCATCCCAATCTGGTGTGAAATCGTCTTGTTCTAGAATGAATGGTAATCAGTATGGACAACAACAGGAATATAGATCTGTTCAGATAACATTTCAATTTTGATATTCCTCATTTTATTTTTATATCAAAACTGAAACCTTCCAATTTATGATAAAGAACAATAGTAAATGCTGTTTTATTATAGCATTGTGAATGAATCACTTACTTGTCACATCTGTTGAACGCACTAATCGCTCAATTTGGCAAGATGCAGTCCCATTGATAATGCCAGTGACAGTAAAAGTGTACTTGGTACATGGTTTCAATGGTGTGATTTCAAATGAGCTGCCAGTTAACTCCTGACTGTGTTCGGGTGTAGAGCCATCCGTGTAATGAACCCTGTACTCATATGGGTCAGGTGTGGTGGGAGGGAGACTGGTCGGAGGTGCAGCTGTGGTCACAGGGGGACTGGTCACAGAAGTGCCATTTCCAGGGTCATCACTGGTGGCATTTGTGAGAGTGGGAGTAGTCACTGTGTTTGCCTTGCCATTGGTGGACGTCTTAATGATTTCTATATCTATTTTCACACCACCACGAATGCTTGAAATCGAAACCTTTCCTGCAGTGGTCAGAAATGCAATGAATTACAGACACACAATGACACATAATGATTCACTTGTAGTGGCAGCAATTGTAGAGGATTGTGGTTTGCCACTTTGTGATTTCACAATGTCACTTACGGTCTGCACACTTGGGTAACGGAGAAGCTGAAACACAGAAAACACATTGGGGTCGTTAATACCCGTCTGAGGAAGAGCGAGGAAGCCCGAAACGCCACACGGTATGCAATGAAACAAACTTGGGAGCATAAATCTGGTTGAGCGGACTTTTCCTTTCCACTTACGTCATTAATAGAAATAAAATGTATGATAAAAGACCAGAGTGTATGAGTGGGTAACAGACAAGCAAGCCAGCCTAGATGAGAGCCAACCTGTGGGTGCTGGGCTCTGAGTGGAGGCAGGTTGAGTGGGGGTCAGAGTGCCTGGAAACCAAAAGTGAAGGTTTTCATTATTAGGCCTTCTGTTTCACTTGATTCGAACTGAAAATATATTACAGCGTACATATTTCATGCAAGTAAGCTGTGTATTTACTGACTAGGCACATTGGTTAAATTAAGATTACGTAAAGATGCCCCATATTTTGGTACGGTGGTGAGTCTACTGTGCTATGACTTTACCATTATTCTTGGTGGTGCTGGTGTTGTTGTTGGGAGGGGCTGAAATGCAGGCAGGCAAAGTTTAGTGCAAGAATGGTAGTGTGGAAGTGAAGCAAGGATGGAGGTGCACTGTTTTTCAGGCTACACATACACAGTCTCCTCTATGGCAGTCACCAAACACATGCTGTCTTTACTGCTCATCTATCTATCTATCTATCTGTCTGTCTGTCTGTCTGTCTGTCTGTCTGTCTGCCTGGCTGTCTGTCTGTCTATCTATCTATCTATCTGTCTGTCTGTCTGTCTGTGTCTGTCTGTCTGTCTGTCTGTCTGTCTGCCTGCCTGCCTGCCTGTCTGTCTGTCTGTCTGTCTGTCTGTCTGTCTGTCTGTCTGTCTGTCTGCCTGCCTGTCTGTCTGTCTGTCTGTCTGTCTATCTATCTATCTATCTATCTATCTATCTATCTATCTATCTATCTATCTATCTATCTATCTATCTATCTGTCTGTCTGTCTGTCTGTCTGTCTGTCTGTCTGTCTGCCTGACTGACTGCCCGCCTGCCACTCTCTCTCCTTCTCTCTCTCTCTTTCCCCCTCTCTCCCCCTCTCTCTCTCCCCCCCCCCCCCCCCCCTTCTCGCCCAGGAGCGGGGGGACATAAATAGCATATGTAACAGTAGCAACACCAGAATCAATCAGCCTTCACCCACATCACTGCTGTGTGGGGTTGGTACGTTGGCATGCCCAAGTACACAGCTCAGGAGATGGGGAGCTGGGGTGGGGTTGTAAATACCTGCTGTGGAGGTGTTGTTGGGGGTCGTGGAGGAGGTGTTGGAGGTGCGTGGAGGAGAGGCAGCTGCTGAAGACCCCTCTCCAGCAGCTGTGTGTGGAGGACTGGTAGGGGTGCGTGGGGGAGTTGTTTGGATAGCTGAATTTTGGAGGGAAAGCATGCAGTGTGAACAGACTTGCTACCACTTACCAGAGGTGGACAAACTGGCTTAGGAAAATAAAAGTCCTGCCATATATTCCTTCTGCCTGTGCCCCTACCACAGGGGATTTCACTAATTAGCTCGTCTACCTGGCTAGAGAGGTGTGCTATGTGCCCCTACCACAGGGGATTTCACTAATTAGCTCGTCTACCTGGCTAGAGAGGTGTGCTATGTGCCCCTACCACAGGGGATTTCACTAATTAGCTCGTCTACCTGGCTAGAGAGGTGTGCTATGTGCCCCTACCACAGGGGATTTCACTAATTAGCTCGTCTACCTGGCTAGAGAGGTGTGCTATGTGCCCCTACCACAGGGGATTTCACTAATTAGCTCGTCTACCTGGCTAGAGAGGTGTGCTATGTGCCCCTACCACAGGGGATTTCACTAATTAGCTCGTCTACCTGGCTAGAGAGGTGTGCTATGTGCCCCTACCACAGGTGATTTCACTAATTAGCTCGTCTACCTGGCTAGAGAGGTGTGCTATGTGCCCCTACCACAGGTGATTTCACTAATTAGCTCGTCTACCTGGCTAGAGAGGTGTGCTATGTGCCCCTACCACAGGGGATTTCACTAATTAGCTCGTCTACCTGGCTAGAGAGGTGTGCTATGTGCCCCTACCACAGGTGATTTCACTAATTAGCTCGTCTACCTGGCTAGAGAGGTGTGCTATGTGCCCCTACCACAGGGGATTTCACTAATTAGCTCGTCTACCTGGCTAGAGAGGTGTGCTATGTGCCCCTACCACAGGGGATTTCACTAATTAGCTCGTCTACCTGGCTAGAGAGGTGTGCTATGTGCCCCTACCACAGGGGATTTCACTAATTAGCTCGTCTACCTGGCTAGAGAGGTGTGCTATCTGCCCCTACCACAGGTGATTTCACTAATTAGCTCGTCTACCTGGCTAGAGAGGTGTGCTATGTGCCCCTACCACAGGTGATTTCACTAATTAGCTCGTCTACCTGGCTAGAGAGGTGTGCTATGTGCCCCTACCACAGGGGATTTCACTAATTAGCTCGTCTACCTGGCTAGAGAGGTGTGCTATCTGGGATCAGTGCGTTGGCTGAAGCAAATATTCGAGTAGGAGTTTTACTTTCTGAACCCGGCGTGTCCACCTCTGCCACGTATGGAAAGAACACCCCTCAGACAAATAAAATTTCTGAGATAAGCCAACAGACTGACAACTCTCAGAAGTCCATCCCTGCATCTGAATCTTTAGTAGGCACTGTGTGCTAGGCAGAGCTTACCACTCGACCGTTACAGTAGTGGCTTCTACGTAGCAAGGTACTATTTGGATGGACTGCAACGCCGCCATCTTGCCAGTCCTGTGACCCGGATGTTTACATCAACGTCATGATTTTGCCGGCTTGAAGCAAAGGGTTAGCTACCACCGCTAGTTAGCCATGCAGTCATAGCTGTCTATGCTGCAGTCTCCTTTTACCAGATAACCTTAACATTTACACGCATTGGTGACGTGAACGACTATTCACACGGCTTTAATTTACTGAGGTACACATGGATTTTATTTATTGAACAGTGTTTGCTTGGTCACTTTTAGCGAGCAGGAAGTTCGGGTTCTTCTTCTACAGTTTTCAACCTCCCAGGGAATTCTGGGATTGAGTAGTGTAGTTCGTTTGCACACGGCAAAATACTACTGGAAACAGCAAGCCATCCAGGTACCTTTTGACTACTTGTGAAAGCCTACTAAGGTATTCGGACGTTCTAGATTGTGGCTTTCTCATTTGTGCCTACGCAGGCGGCTAGTAAGGGTATTTTGATGGACAGCATGACATGTCTGGAGACGCAGGCATGCCCAAGTACACAGCTCAGGAGATGGGAAGCTGGGGTGGGGTTGTAAATACCTGCTGTGGAGGTGTTGTTGGGGGTCGTGGAGGAGGTGTTGGAGGTGCGTGGAAGAGAGGCAGCTGCTGAAGACCCCTCTCCAGCAGCTGTGTGTGGAGGAATGGTAGGGGTGCGTGGGGGAGGGGTTTGGATAGCTGAATTTTGGAGGGAAAGCATGTAGTGTGAACAGACTTGCTACCACTTACTTGTAGAAAGAACACACCTCAGACAAATCACATAAGTAAATAAATAAAGTGCAAATCAGAAATTCTGCCATGTCAGAGTGGATGAACATGAAGTGTAGGTCACAGAAACAACCACACTGTCGTGTGATGTGGCCGTGCATGTGTCTAAGTGGGCAAGGACTGCACTGCAAACAAGACGTGTTTTTACGTGTGAGCATGCATGCAGAGAGAGAGAGAGAGAGAGAGAGAGAGAGACAGGGGAGGGAAAATGTGGGAGACAGTGGGGGGAGAGAGGGAGGGTGAGAGAGAGGAAAAGACAGAAAGAAAGGAGTGTGTGTGTGTGTGTGTGTGGGGGGGGGGGTGTTATGGCATTTGTAAACTGAATCAAGATGAATACTGAGGACTGTAGCAAGGCTCTGCCTTCCGATTTTGCTGATGATGAAAATAGTGATTAAAAAGGGTGCCTGTACCTGGAGCTGCAGATGTGGTGCCTGCGGAACAGGAATTAGAGAGTGAGCATCAATAGAACTCTTTAGATTTCACTGAAAAGAACCTGTATGCGTTTAAACAGCAGTCATTCTGATTGTAGAATTTGGCTGATTTGAAAAGAGAAGAGAAGCTGAGTACGACAGCAGATTAGAAGGATACTTACTTTGTGTGAGTCCAACTGAAAAAAGAGAAAACAAGGACAGTTTTAGAATCCATATCCCCACCTGTTTGATGTCAAAAACTGTATGTTTGTCAACATAAATCTTCACAATGTGAGTTAATGAATCCCCTCTATCTACTTGATAAGACCACAGTGAGCTAATAAAACCCCTCTATCTACTTGATAAACCACAGTGAGCTAATAAAACCCCTCTATCTACTTGATAAGACCAGAGTGAGTTAATAAAACCTCTCTATCTACTTGATAAACCACAGTGAGCTAATAAAACCCCTCTATCTACTTGATAAACCACAGTGAGCTAATAAAACCCCTCTATCTACTTGATAAGACCAGAGTGAGTTAATAAAACCTCTCTATCTACTTGATAAACCACAGTGAGCTAATAAAACCCCTCTATCTACTTGATAAGACCACAGTGAGCTAATAAAACCCCTCTATCTACTTGATAAACCACAGTGAGCTAATAAAACCCCTCTATCTACTTGATAAGACCAGAGTGAGTTAATAAAACCCCTCTATCTACTTGATAAGACCAGAGTGAGTTAATAAAACCCCTCTATCTACTTGATAAACCACAGTGAGCTAATAAAACCCCTCTATCTACTTGATAAGACCACAGTGAGCTAATAAAACCTCTCTATCTACTTGATAAGACCAGAGTGATGTCAGTGGTAGAATTGGGAAATATTTAGCACACTGGCACTGCACGCTATCCAGTTTATCATTTATGACTGTCAGAGTCAAATCCACATTATTATTATTATTATTATTATTATTATTATTATTATTATTATTATTATTATTATTATTATTATGATGATTATTATTATTATTATTATTATTATTATTATGATTATTATTATTATGATTATTATTATTATTAGTAGTAGTAATAGTAGTAGTTTTGCTGCTGTTGTTGTTGTAAATCATTCCAGGCATCTAAAAACCAGTAGGTATAAAGATGAGTCTTATGAGTGGCTATTATTAATATATAGCTGTTATCATGCACATTAATGTAAATTGAGCTATCTACACACCACTGCTGGTAATGTGTACAAAACAAAACACAGATTGAAGTCCATGAAATGAAGTCCAGGGTATGAAATGATATGCTGAAATTTGTGCTGAAATTTGAGAAGCGTTCAAACAGCCGGAAAAAGACATCTTCCTCCTTCATATCAACACCACATCATCAGCACACACTCAACAGCATGTCCGTCTGTAATGTGGGGCTGGCGCACATTCAAACAGGGACTGGGGGGAGGGGAAGGGGAGGGGAGGGGTGTTGCTACATTGTGTTGGTGTTGGTACATCCTTTTGTAAGTCGCTTTGGATAAAAGTGTCTGCTAAGTGTAATGTAATGTAATGTAATGGTACATGCTCTGGGCCTTGTGCAGTGGTGTGTGTGTGTGTGTGTCTGGCTGAGATGTTGGGCTGGGCTGGGAGGGGAGGGGAGGGGAGGGGAGGGGGTGTTGGTACATGCTCTGGGCCTTGTGCAGTGGTGTGTGTGTGTGTGTGTCTGGCTGAGGTGTTGGGCTGGGCGGGGTGGGAGGGGAGGGGAGGGGTGGGGGAGGGGAGGGGGTGTTGGTACATGCTCTGGGCCTTGTGCAGTGGTGTGTGTGTGTGTCTGGCTGAGGTGTTGGGCTGGGCGGGGTGGCTCAGCTCAGCGTACTGCTGGAGAGGAAGAGGTGTTGCTAACAGCGGTTTCCAGCAGCCAGTGGCATAACCTGGGCGCCATGGCAACGCCGGGCGTAGAAGAGCAGTGTTATTTGAGTGCTTCTACCGCAACTTCCTGTAGCGCTCTCTCTCTCTCGCATACTCTCTCTCCCTCCCTCACTGCCTCTCTCTTTCTCTCTCTCTCTCCCTCCCTCCCTCTCTCTCTCTCTCTGTTCTCCCTCCACACTTCTGCTTTCTGGAGGCATGTTTGTGTTATATTTTCTGTTTCTCATGTGTTCACATACATGTGCCATGCTCCACCCCAGATCTTTCTCAGAAAAGTATTCCGCTTCTACTGGGTAACGTGACTGGGAACACGAGTTACTGGTGATATTGAGAGATCATAACGTACATTTCTTAAAGGGGCGCTGCTGATGGGGGGTTGGGGTGGGGGGGGTTAGATCGGGATGATTTAGGGGGCCCAGAGCTTCACAGGGGCCCACAGAGGACTATGACATGGTTGGGGTGGGGGATGATATTCTTTCATGGGGACCACAATTTCTGGCAGCACCCATGAATATATTTGCACTATTGACTGATTGGTCACACTAATTATATGTAATCATAATTATTAAAAAATGGTGCATTCAGTTGAATGCTAATCTAAAGATGAACATGTTTGAATCACTGCCAGAGGCATGGACAGTGACACCACGACAAACCACATTATGCAACAAACGCATTAAATAAAAAAATGTTTAGAAACCTCCACAGCCATGTTGACATTTTATCCATCAACCTGTCCCTTCTTTTTGCCTAGTCCGCTAAATTAGTTGAATTTATACAATACCCTAATTTATATGATAGGCCTTCAGCAAGCAATGACAGTAGGAAAAGAATAAGAGTGTGTGTGTGTGTGTGTGTGTGTGTGTGTGTGTGTGTGTGTGTGTGTGTGTGTGTGTGTGTGTGTGTGTGTGTGTGTGTGTGTGTGTGTGTGTGTGTGTGTGTGTGTGTGTGTGTGTGTGTGTGTGTGTGTGTGTGTGTGTGTGTGTGTGTGTGTGTGTGTGTGTGTGTGTGTGTGTGTGTGTGTAATAACTAAAAAAATGAGCCTGGCTCTTTGGCATTGCGGTCAAAGCACATGTTTAGTACCCCGGAGACCCGGGTTCAAAGCTGGGTGGGTTGACTTCTCCTCCCCTTCGCTACATAGGTAAAGTAGCGTCTGTGCTGATGTGGCCCAGTCGTGAGACGTCTGAGCCCCTTTCCCAGCATGCAGCACAGGGGGAGGACTGGTGCAGCTACCAAAGGCCCTCCCGCCCACACCCCACAAGCTCTCTTTTCTGTCTGTCATTTCAACCTCTCTTTTCCGTCTGTCATTTCACTCAAACACACACACTTTGCCCAACCCAATGCATTTACATTTACATTACTAGTCCTTACCTATTGCTTCATAATTTTAGAATAATTTGTAATTCATTTTGCAGAATGAATAAAAAGCATTTCCTTTAAAAAAAGGGAATCTAATTTTATTAATCACGTCTCACGTAAGACAAGAAGCTTCATCATTGCGATTGATAAGACTGCGTGTCAGTCACCATCGGTGGCTAATAACAGGCATAGGAATTCCAGTGTCTGTGCTGGGCTTTGGTGCACATAAATCAGGTGGCGTATAACTTCAAAGGTACTGGGGCAGAGACAGACAGGCCGGGTGGCCTTGCACTGTGCCTGAACACATTCGTCTTACATCAAGTTAATGCTCTGCTACATTTGTGTCAAATGTTTTCCGCTTACAAATACGACCACATCATTGTGATACACTGAAGTGAGATAGTCACAGATCTGCCCAGATATTTCTGAGGTCTTGTTTATTTTACCTAGTTGCTCCTACTTTGGCCCGCTCACATTTTCAGAAACCTTGCTTCTGAGCTAGTTACACAAACTGGACTGTGTTGGTAAAACGTTGGTAAATGTTAGTAAAACGTTGGTAAAACGGCATGATACAGGCCGCATAGTGTCAATGTTAGTTGCCAAACCCACCATGTAAATATAAAAATGGCTTGCCATACTTACGCTGCTGGACTATCCTCTCCCCACACTGTGAGTTGTTTAGAGCAAAATGAGAAAGCAGCTTTGGTGCTTGCTGAGAACCACGTTAAGGTAAAGTAAATATACTACCTGATAATGTTGACTGACTGCCACTACAGAGAAATTCACTAATAGCTAATTAGGGCAATTCACAGCTGTGGGCTCCAATTGTTTTTTTTTCCTTGCTAGTAAAGTTGGCTTTTAACCTTTCCATAAAAAATCACTAAGGATTGGTAACATATGTTTTATTTTCAAATTAGAAATTATTTGTAGTTTAAATAAATTACATATTTCACGGCTATGTTTTCTATTTTATTCTGTTTCATGTTAGGTGCAAATACTATTTGTAAATTGTAACAAGTTAAAACAAATACGTTTTGATGTATCTACCCCTATTTAAACAATCCAGTAGTTTCTTTAGAGAGCAAAACAGAAAGTTTACACCAAATACACTTATTTTGAATGAATGAATATCTCTGTTCTTAATCACCAAATGGTCAGATAAAGCCTTCCTAATGGGTTACCACTGATTAAACTGTTGTATTAACTGGAAGTGTTAACAGACAATAATCCCTTTAATAATCACACAACCCATAAACCCACTCGGACTCCTGTGCATATCTAGGTCTTACATGTGTTTTTCAGACATCGTTTGCCGTCCTAATGCCTGATTGTTGCCAAACTAAAAAGGCATAGCATCATAGGAAAATACAGGTGATTTAAAGCTAAGCAGTGGCCTGGACCAAGGCCAGAGGCACATTCAGGATGACACAGACAGATAGCACAGCTTCATCACACAGAATGACACAAAGCTCACAGTTCCCAGAAGGCAAAGAGAGCCCTTTTTAGTGCTCCTCTTCTCATCCAGCAGTAAAGACACAGAGCGCATTCGTTCATGTAATTAGATTCAACACAATGTCCAACACATGGCCGTCAGTGCATATGTTGTATTTTCAAGCACAGTGATAAGGTAATGATAAAAAGGCTTCGGAGCTATTCTGATCAGTTCTTGTATCTGCACTCAACAGGCTATTCTTCTCTCTCAGTCTGAAGCACTTCTTCTGAAGCACCATTTTAGCTAGCTGTAGCTGTCAGGAAGAACAGGCATCTCAAAATGGAACAAGGAAGTGGTAAGCGCTGAGCCTCTGCACCAGTCACTACGCAAATGTGCACCCCTGAAACTGCAGAGGCTTGGGCTGGGCTAGGAACACAAGTCCTATCCTCCCCCCCTCTGTGCCAAGTACAAAAGCAATTATAAATGCAATCAGTAAGCACACTAGAGTTATCTAACTAAGGCTGTGACCCTGCAACCTCAGTAAAACACTAAGGGTGAGCACAGACACACTCTCTGTAGGTGTAGACATCGAAGACATGCATCAACCTCACGAAGGGTGAGACAGGACACACACACACACACACATGCACACACACACCACTAAGCTGACACAAGAAGCTAAGCCACTGTAAAACCAAAAAGAGGAGCAAGCAGACCCAAAAAAACACAACTATCCTGACTGACACCCGCCACCAGCCCTGTGACAGCGCATCTTAGGGGGACACACCCAGACAGCCTGTAATCTCTCGGCTGAGCATCCTCTCCTGACATCCCACAAAACACTTTCATCCTCTCCTAACATCCCACAAAACACCTCTGTCCTCTCCACAGCATCCCACAAAACACCTCCAACCTCTCCTGAGATCCCACAAAACACCCTAATCCTCTCCTGAGATCTCACAAAACACCTCTATTCTGTCCACAGCATCCCACAAAACACCCTAATCCTCTTCACAGCATCCCACAAAACACCTCCATCCTCTCCTGAGATCCCACAAAACACCTCTATCATCTCCACAGCATCCCACAAAACACCTCTATCCTCTCCTCAGCATCCCACAAAACACCTCTATCCTCTCCTGAGATCCCACAAAACACCTCTATCCTCTCCTAACATCTTACAAAACACCTCTATCCTCTCCACAGCATCCCACAAAACACCTCTGTCATCTCCACAGCATCCCACAAAACACCTCCATCCTCTCCTAACATCCCACAAAACACCTCTGTCCTCTCCACAGCATCCCACAAAACACCTCCATCCTCTCCTAACATCCCACAAAACACCTCTGTCCTCTCCACAGCATCCCACAAAACACCTCCATCCTCTCCTAACATCCCACAAAACACCTGCACGGGGGTGCATCTTCAACCCAGCATCAGGGAGAGTGAGGGATGGGACTGTGGCCTTTCTCTCTGACACATAAAAGGTCTTCTCTCACTTCTCTCCTACGCGTCCACAAATATCGATCCAAGCATTCCGCTTCAGGTTTACTGCTGTGTCTGTGTGACACACGAACGCTAACAGTGACAGTGAGAATGTAGGTTACACTTTGTTTTAACTTTTCCTTTTACAGTGTATCTGCATGTAACAGCATTTAACATTATGTCCTTACACTGTTGCACTACCCCATATCCTAACCTTACCCTTATCCTGACCCTGAGCTACAGTGTTAGTACATAATGTTACATGCTGTTACACATTTTAGTGCACTGTATTTCCTGATATAGATACACTTCCACAAGAACAGTTTAAATAAAGTGTGACCTGTTTACAACAAGGTATGATTCTCTCCGTTTTTAACACATTTTATATCTCTCTGTACATAAAGTTTTGCTTAAGTCCGTTTGTGTTGTTTCAACCAGGAGTCAAAGTAGTCTCAAAGACAAATGTAAGACTAAAAACAATATCTAAGAATTTAAATGTTTTAATAGTAGCTGATTTGTTGTAAGATTTGAGGAACTTATTAAAATATCCGTGGCAGACATTACCATGCTAGTTCTTGTTTCGTTCAAGGGTGATGAAATAAGCCATGGCATTCACACAAGATCAACGGCATTATCAAATACATAAGTGTAAGAACACAAGAATCCTTCCCATCACCAACATCAAACATCGCTCACTATACCTCTTCATCACGGTGCGTCTGAACTTTTCCGCATTCACCCAGACATTACATCTAAAAATGGCTCATGGGACTCACCACAACTTTAAGAAAATGGCATTTTTAAAAATGGCTTTTCCCACGAAAATGGACACTTACATGTAGCCAGGCCAAGGAGGGATCCGAGAGCCAAGAGGGCCTTTAGTCCAGAAAGGCCTGCCATGTCCAAACGTTTGTGGCGCTCGGCTCAGCCACCATACGTCCTGTTGAAGAGTGACACAAGACTTCTTGTCATTCAAAGGCCCTTTTTCCTACGGTTTAAAAGACAAACTGAGTACTTAAAAAAGTTGTGAAAATTGAAAGAAAAATCTCCCTCACGCGTCCTTCTCCCTGTAGCTTCTTATCTGTTGTGACACGGCTTGTGTGTATTTTTTAGCCCTAAGCCCTCACCCGGTCTTCCTTCTAGATGAGGAACACTTCGAGTGACATCAGTGCGGCTGTGCTTCTGGCAGAGTGGCCCTTTCTTAACAGGAAGTTGACTTTTTCAGCTACGCCACAATCTCTTGCCCTCCACTCTCTTCTAAACGGCAATCACAAAGCGAACCAGCAATAAGGCCTCAGGTCAAAAGTGTGTGCATGTGTGTTTTCTCCATTACAGAAGAACATGCTTTCAAAAGATGCAATTAATTGCTTGATGGGGGGCATTGAAAAAGCCAACATGGTGGGTCAAAGAACAGTATGAGCAACGCTCATCAGCCTTAAATGTATTTATTGTTTTGACCTAAGCACCGTCAGACTGTCCTGCTAGGACCTGTAGTCAGTTGGTTAATGCCGCTTGAGTTCTCAGTGTAACACAGGGTAGCTTACACAGACAAGATTAGCAATATCTGCCCCCCGATCTAAAGTTTACTGAACTTTGCTTGTGAAACGTGTCAGATGAGATGGACGTGAGAGGCACACTTAGGGACATGTGTGTAACTTCTCAACATTGTCTTCTGTGGCCGCAGTAGCCGATTGAACCTTGCCATGTTCTGATATGTTTCAAAACTGCTGTGGTTATGGTGTGTTTCATTAGCGTGATAGACATATTTCTTTCTGTTGACAGCGTGTCATAATTGGTTACTCTAGTGTATAGTCTGTATTACTGTATGTAGGCTGGGCCAAAAATACTGCACATATTTTAAATGCTTATATCTTACGTCTTACAAATGACAAATTTACAACAAATATATTTGTTGTATTTTGACTTTGAAATGTTTCTATTGGCACAGTTTAATCACCATTTTATTTTTTTAAATCAGATGTATAGTCTCAAACGTTGTTGGCTATATTTTAGTGAAAAAATGGTTAGCTAAATCTGCCCTTACATAACAGTCGTGTCCAGGTAACAGCATATTTTTAATAAATTCCTGTATCTCAGTTACACAACAAATAAATTTGGTAAATTATGTCAGTTTTATAATCCAAGATATAAGCAGTTAAAATGTGTCCTGTATTTTTGACCCACCCTATAGGCCATTTCAGATTTCTGTGAAAAATCATTGTAATGTCCTGAGCATTTGCATTTTGCTGCTGAATGCTAACTACTAATCGTCAGGTTAGTAATGGCCTCCGTCCATGCAACATTATGGTATGTGATGAGCAGACTTTGATATACATTGGGCCTGATAATGGCGTCATTAGACAAATACTCTAAAACACTCTTGACTGAATACACTGGACCAAACTTCAAAATGGAAGACTCGCACTCTTGTCCTTGGCTGGTGAGAGTTGTAAAAAGGAAAGTAGGATCAACTTGGTACATGTCTATAGCCTGGTAAACCAGCCCCTCGTACTTCATTTCATTTTTAACAGAGGGTCTGGGGTCGAGACCGTGAAAAAACTATTTCTTCCTGGAGGTGTGGACTCTGCCTTTACCCAATCGCTAATGTCTGGTCGTCACGTATGCAATTAGCCTACCTACACACTACAATTGAAATGTAGCACACAAAGTCAGTGTCATGGCTCATGAACACTCCCTTTGTTCGCTGATTGGCTAGGAGTGGCCCGGTCCTCATACATAAATTTCAACAGCAGTGACTCCAGACCCTCTGTACAAAATGGAATGAAGTACGAGGGACGGGTTTACCAGGCTAACATGTCTACAATGCAGTGTGTGTAAAGTGTACAAATTGCTGGTTTGGTGCATTGCGTATATTACGTTTTTATCGATTTCCATGATTTTAACAGTTATAATAGGCATATTATACGTCAATAATTTAAACATTTCAGTCCTGGATGAGAAAATAAGCAGGGCTAATAATTATTAAAGATATCCTTTGGAATATAATAACAGTACTGATATGAAACACTGTGTTGATATTAAGCTTTAGTGAATGTTAGTCTATATTGTTAAATCTAAGTTGTTTTATGTCAATAGGGCAATAGGGCATTTGCTGTGCTGAGTAACTTTTGATCATTTGGCAGCTGTGATTATAATACATGAACAATTCATCTGCTGTCAATTTGCTAAAAACTTCTCACTTTTTACACATTCATCATCCTTAAATAAAGACTTGAATGTACATGGAGGTCAGAAACCTTAATCTGTACCCAGTGGTACAAATACTATATGTTCCATGTGTAAGTTACATAGTCCTGAGACCGGAACAGGTGTTTTGTCTTATCACTGTCTTGTCACCATGGTTCCCTCTGTTTCTTAATGCCCCCCACCTCTGAGTTTTTTAAAGTCTCTGTACGGCATTTTTTTTGCATGCAACTTATGACGTAAGCCACCACTTCCTGTAAATGCTTCTGTTTCTCACCTAGTTTGCGGAAGTTAAAAGCAGCCAATTCTGAGTAAACTAAAAAAAGGCTTTTATCTCTCTGCTCCCCCGCCCCACGCCATGCTCCACTGCTCTTAAAGAGAGAGCAAGAGAGTTTGTCCTTTGAAACGTAGCATGTAGCACATGTTTGGTAAGTTTTTAGATCTGATTAGATTAGATTAAACTGATTAAACTCTATTGTCAATACACATGTATATATATGTGTGTGTATATATATATATATATATATATATATATATATATATATATATATATATATATATACACACAGGGTAACGAAATGTGATTAAGCATCTAATCAGAAGTGCAAGGAGCAGCAGTTGCTATTGCATCAGGTTGGACTTCACAGAGGAGATTGTCAGAAACCCAGAAGTTCAGACACAATTACATAAACATACTTTTAATCTGCACACAAACTCTGATGATTATTGATGACTGATTACTGTTATTTAAAAAAAAAATGGACAGGAGCAGAGCCGAACTTTACAGTGTGTGTGAACTTGTCTTCTTTCCGGCACTCTGTACTCACACTGTCACACACGAGAGCCACAGGCTGGGTTCCTGTGCCGCCCCTCACACAACCCTCAGTGTTCATACGAGTCACGTCACATCAGTCACGTCAAAACCTCCATCTGTCTGAGTATAGTAGAGGCAGCTCAGTGTTCATACGAGGCTAAGAGCAGTCACGTCAATACCTCCATCTGCCTGAGTATAGTAGATGTATCTCAGTGTTCATATGTACAGAGGCTAAGAAGAGTCTCAAGCGCCTATCTGTCTGAGTATAGTAGATGCATCTCAGTGTTCATACGTACAGAGGCTAAGAGGAGTAGTCATCTGTCTGAGTATAGATGCATCTCAGTGTTCATACGTACAGAGGCTAAGAAGAGTCTCTCAAAGCGCCTATCTGTCTGAGTACAGTACATGTATCTCAGTGTTCATACGAGGCTAAGAGCAGTCACGTCAAAACCTCCATCTGTCTGAATATAGTAGATGCAGCTCAGTGTTCATACGTACAGAGGCAAAGAAGAGTCTCAAGCGCCTATCTGTCTGAGTATAGATGCATCTCAGTGTTCATATATACAGAAGCTAAGAGGAGTCTCTCAAAGCGCCTATCTGTCTGAGTATAGTAGATGCATCTCAGTGTGGGCACACTTAGGGACATGTGTGTAACTTCTCAACATTGTCTTCTGTGGCCGCAGTAGCCGATTGAACCTTGCCATGTTCTGATATGTTTCAAAACTGCTGTGGTTATGGTGTGTTTCATTAGCGTGATAACAGACATATTTTTTCTGTTGACAGCGTGTCATAATTGGTTACTCTAGTGTATAGTCTGTATTACTGTATGTAGGCTGGGCCAAAAATACTGCACATATTTTAAATGCTTATATCTTACATCTTACAAATGACAAATTTACACCGAATATATTGGCTACTGAAGTCAGTGACATGCAGTGACACAAAGACTGGGATGATGATTGGTCTCGAGAAGCCCTCCTTCTGACAGAAAATGACACCAACTCACTGAGTCATGATCAGGGTTACAGTTTTCCTGTGTTCATGTGAAGTTCACAGCCGTTTGTTTGCAGATGTAACCTCTTTCTGCCCGGCCTACACAGTTACACTGACCAACATGTGCTATACAAATGAGACTGGCGTATCAGATGCAATGAAGGCTACTACTAGGCGACTACTGAGATAAATCAAACATACATAAATGACACAAGAGACAAAAAAAAATCTTAAAATTTAATGTCTTCTTTCATCTCTTCCTTTCTGTCATCTTTTGGAGCTCCCGTTCATGTGTCACATATCATTGACATCTTCATCAACTTGTGCCTTTGCCTGAGAATGCTCTTGTCACTTGTACTGCTTGCTACTGTGTAGAGATTCACACTGCATACTGCATACTCCTTAGCTTAGCTCTCCTGTGTGACCACACAGTGCCTGATATTCCTGATGCCCAATATGCCTGATGTGGCGTCATGCAGTGCCACCTGTCATGTTCCTGTCATGTTCAAGGCTTTCACTGTGAAACCTTGTAGAAATGCAACAGCTGTCCTTCGTGACCTGGGCCGCATCAGGCCCATAAGGCCGGTCGCCTGAACACATACCCCCCTGCCTGTCCAGGGGATGACTGTGTTTCCCAAGTAGGCCGAGGGCTCTCAGCTCTGAGTCAGCCGAGCGCCTCTACGCTTGCACGCTACGGGCCCTCGCTCTGGGCTGCCTCGCTATTTTTAACCGCTTTCTTTTTATGCATCTGACAGCAGAGGGAGGGGCCGGGGCGGTCACACATAGGATTCAGTGAATGGTGAGAGAGAGAGAGAGAGAGAGAGAGAAAGAGAGAGAGGGAGAGAGAGAGAGAGAGAGAGAGGGAGAGGGAGAGAGAGAGAGAGAGAGAGAGAGAGAGAGAGAGAAAGAGATAGAGGGAGAGAGAAAGAGAGAGAGGTAGGGAGAGGGAGAGAGAGGGAAAGAGAGAAAGAGAGAGAGACAACTGAAAGAGAAGAGATAGAAGACAGAAAGACTGGGCCCTCCCACCCCTTCATTTCATGAACTCAGTTCTTTTTCGGATGCCCTTCCTCTTGCCTTTCTCTATACTTCTGCAGCCCAACCACCCACACGTTATTTTACATCTTACAAGTAGCAGTAGTGATGCATCTGTGTAACAGTAGTGTAACAGTAGTGATGCATCTGTGACTCATATATTCTGTCAGTCTATTTGGCAACATGGACTCTAGTGTAGATAAGTGCTTCCCAATTTTTTTTTAATTCATGCCAAACTCTTTATTAATAATAATAATAATAATAATAATAATAATAATAATAATAATAATAATAATAATAATAATGTATAGGTGTTAGTCTACATAACAAATCTATAATATGATAACATCATGTCTTGCAGCACTCCATTATGATAATGAATGTGTTTTAACCAAAGAAAGAAAATGTTGAAAATATTTTCAGAGATCCAAATTAATGCTTAGGCCTACAAAAGACATCTAAAAGAGATCTACTACCCAACTTGCTATGGTACAGATAGACACCAGAGAGGACATGGCCTGAATGGTACAGATGTGACACAGTGACGTAAAAGTAGACACAAGGCTGATTTGGGACCTGTGGGTGACAGGGTGTCCTCATGCATGAACTGGAGCCGGTGACTGCGAGGGCGGAGTTTAAAGCCATAGGGGCAGAGTATAGAAAGGGATGCTGTCAGGTCACACACCTTCAAAATCAGAGAGTGCCATATTTTCACTTTACCTACTGGCCTAAAGTCCCCTTTTTGCACTGCAAACATATACCGCACATCTGTAAGGCTGCCTGGCATATGTAGGCCAAATCCTTTTAGTACTTGCTAGAAGGAGATTAAAACGAACGTGGAAGGTAACAGACCCTCAGATGCGAACATAACAGGTGTCATACAAGTCAGGTAAGCCTGAGAGCCAATGAGGGCAGCCGTGTCGCGTGGCAAGATGGCGGTTGGAGGTGGCAGCCGTGTTGCGTGGCAAGATGGCGGTTGGAGGTGGCAGCCGTGTTGCGTGGCAAGATGGCGGTTGGAGGTGACAGCCGTGTCGCGTGGCAAGATGGCGGTTGGAGGTGGCAGCCGTGTCGCGTGGCAAGATGGCGGTTGGAGGTGGCAGCCGTGTCGCGTGGCAAGATGGCGATTGGAGGTGACAGCCGTGTCGCGTGGCAAGATGGCGGTTGGAGGTGGCAGCCGTGTCGCGTGGCAAGATGGCGGTTGGAGGTGGCAGCCGTGTCGCGTGGCAAGATGGCGGTTGGAGGTGGCAGCCGTGTCGCGTGGCAAGATGGCGGTTGGAGGTGACAGCCGTGTCGCGTGGCAAGATGGCGGTTGGAGGTGGCAGCCGTGTCGCGTGGCAAGATGGCGGTTGGAGGTGGCAGCCGTGTCGCGTGGCAAGATGGCGGTTGGAGGTGGCAGCCGTGTCGCGTGGCAAGATGGCGGTTGGAGGTGGCAGCCGTGTCGCGTGGCAAGATGGCGGTTGGAGGTGGCAGCTACAGTAAAGGAGAGAAACTGCGCGTGCTGCCTGTAGGGCGACTGGCTCCCGCAAGGTCATAGGTCATGTGACACGGTGTCGTCCTAGGGACACCCTCGCATGGTGCGCGATCTTGGACAGAATTTCTAACCAGCACGCATTGCGTTCAACCCAGCATGCATCATGTTCAGGTGGCGCTGCCCAGCACTGTATGGAGTAGAAGGGGCCTATTTCATGGCGAGGCCAGAGGAGGGCAGAGTTGGCACAAGTGGCCAGGTCCAGGTCCAGGGTGTCAGAGAGTAAGAGGTGCCAGGGCAGGGCCCCCAAAATAAAATGATGTAAGGAAGTCGAGGGGGTAAGAGGGCAAAGTAAAACTATGTAAGCCCCACTGACTGCACCAGAGCTGACCCCTAACTGTACGTTCACACCAGAAGCGACCAAAGCGACCAGGTCGCCGAGGTCGCTGAAGAAGCTTCGCCGTTGAGTTCGCTTTGTTTGCTTTGTTCGCTCATGACGTTTCATTTGGAATGTTAGTCATTTAAAGGGCCGCAGAAAAAAAAAAACCTCCCCGACCAACAGTTGTAAAAGCGGCAATACATGTATATGCGTAGGGCAAAACATCGATGTACTTGAACTTTGACATGTTTGGTTAATATGTCTACATGCACTGACAGCTTAAAAATATTCATATTCATACAGTAATTCATGAATTATTTAAGCCGTCAATTTACTTTTTAGTTAGAATTGTTTGCATCCCTGTAGAAAAACAGGGCTGGGTCGTAGTGGACTGAAGAGCCTGCCACTGCTGTGATGAGCTTCTCTGTTGCCATTTTTAATACAAAGTATGAACTAGGTACTAAAGTTACACCGTTTGTTTCCCCGAACCCACCTGATTGTCGGACGTTGGTAAATCAATGTATTCTGATTGTTATTCGCGGTATTCGCCGAACCACGTCATAGCTCATTACCATAAAGTTAACTGACTTTTAACTTCTCTTTTTCGCTCTGGTCGCCAAGTTCGCTTCGCTGCCGGCGAATTCGCTTTGTTCGCCCAATTCGCGTCGCTCTGGTCGCTTTGGTCGCTTTTGGTGTGAACGTACAGTAACAGAGACTAAAAGTACAGTACTTTCAGTTCAGTAGTAGCCTAATTGTTGGCTCAAGTTGTGTGGGGGAGCTTGCTTCATCACCAAGGCAAGATTTAGTATTGAAATAATGTTTTTGAGAAAAAAGTGTTACAATGTATGGTCACAGTTAGCATTAGTGGCATCACAGTAATTAGTGTTTTTCACTCCCCCCAAATGATCCATGACGCTGAACTTGCCTGCACCTGTGGCCATTGGAGGGGCAAATTGGAGGGTTTTCAAACCAAACTGACGCCCAGAATCATCAACTTCAATGTTTTTCTCCTGTGGCATTCTTGGTTAGCTCTGTCAGCACAGCACTGAGCAGTGGTGCATATGAGTGGGGAAGCACTGGTGTAGCTTGTGGACTGGCGTCTAATGACACAGCCCTCCCTCCCTCCTTCTCTCACTCTATCCCTCCTTCTCTCCATCCCTTCATCCCTCCATTTTAGAAGCACTGCTGTAGATTGTGGACTGGTGATGATGGATGGGTGATCCCTCCCTCTCTCCCTCTCCCTCTCCCTCTCCCTCCCTTCCTTCAGTGCATCCTTCATGTGGACTTGCGTGATTCTCGTGTGTGGCTCGTGGTGTAGCTGTGTCACTTGTGGTGTGTGAACAGAGTAAGTGAGAGAGAAGTCTGCAAACTGCTCGTAGTGCCGTTCCTCTTACATCAACATCTGTTCCCACACTGGGGTTGGAGCTCAAACAAATGGCCGTAATGCTGGCAGTGCAATTGTGCTGAGCACATCACAGAACGCCTGTGTGCGCAGAAATAACACACACCCTCTCTCTTTCTCTCTTCCCCCCCACACTCTCTCTCTTTATTTATTCATCAATTATACACACACACACACACACACAGTTATTCCCTTCCATACAATCAGAAGTTGGCCTGGTTTTGCCACTAGTTGTTGAAATTGTTGTACATTCGATAATCTTTATTCCATTTACCTGCTTTTATCTACTCTTGGACTGTGCTAAATGACATCTGGCCATACTCGTATAGTGCCAATAAAAGACTCGCAGACTTCTACTAAATAATCTGGGATAATTTAAGGCTTAGTTCATGCCTCTCTAGTCCCTTTACTGTAACAGAGACAAGACAAGTGGATGAACATGTTTTCAGGAGCAAAAACACAAAACAAACTGCAAGAAAAACATTACCTGGAAGGCAATCTAACACGCGTCTCAGGAACTGCATCTTTATACGAACTTCACACGAAGATATTTACTCTTACTGTGTGTATGCTGGGGAACTGGACATCACATACTCATACCATTGTGCAATTCACTGCTATCACATTACATTGCATTACATTACATTACACTTAGCAGACGCTTTTATCCAAAGCGACTAACAAAAAAGGACATTACATTACATTACACTTAGCAGACGCTTTTATCCAAAGCGACTTACAGAAGGAGGACATAATAGCAAACACATGTGTAGAGAACATCGAAGGTACCTATGTAAAGAGATGGTTAGTAGAATTTGGTTTTGTTAAGCAGTCCCGGAAAAGAAGGGTCTTCACAAGCTTTTTAAAGGTCGAGAGGGAAGTTGCTGCTCTTGTAGGGACTGGTAGGTTGTTCCACAACTGAGGGACAACAACCGAGAAAAGTTTGGAGTGACCTCGCTTTGTCTTGGGAGAGGGTACGGCCAGGCGGTTCGCATTGGAGGATCGCAGCATTCTGGACGGGATGTAAGCATTCAGTATGACGTTGAGATAGGTGGGGGCAGACCCAGAAGTGACTTTGTAGGCTAGAGTCAAAGCTTTGTGTTGAATTCTGGCAGCCACCGGGAGCCAATGCAGGTTGATGAAGAGAGGAGTGACATGCGACCTTTTGGGTTGATTGAAAACCAGTCGTGCTGTTGCATTCTGAACCATTTGCAATGGTTTGATTGCACAAGCAGGAAGGCCAACCAGAAGGGCGTTGCAATAGTCGAGGCGAGAGATGACCATAGCCTGAACCAGGAGCTGAGTAGCATATTGGGTCAGGTACGGTCTGATTTTTCTAATGTTATATAGCGCATAATGGCACGACCACGCTACGGAGGCAATGTGGTCAGAAAAAGACAGCCGGTCATCAATCACGACGCCGAGGTTTTTAGCAACCTTGTTCGGAGCAATCGTGACAGTGTCCATATTCAGGCTGATATCATGGTGGATTGACTCCTGGGCTGGGATCACCAGGAGTTCAGTCTTAGACAGATTGAGCTGGAGGTGGTGTTCCTTCATCCATGCGGAGAGTGCGGAGAGACAGACAGAGATGCGTGCAGAGACCGTGGTGTCATCTGGTCGAAATGACAAATACAGCTGTGTATCATCAGCATAGCAGTGATAGGAGAAGCCGTGTGAGCGGATGACGCGGCCCAGCGAGGTGGTGTAGATGGCGAAGAGAAGGGGGCCCAGCACCGACCCTTGGGGAACACCTGTGGAGAGAGTGTGAGTTGATGACAGTTGTCCTTGCCAAGACACTTCAAAGGAGCGTCCAGTGAGGTAGGATGTAAACCAGGAGTGTGCTATGCCTGTGATGCCTATGTGTGAGAGTGTAGTTAGCAGTATGCTGTGGTTGACTGTATCAAAGGCTGCGGATAAGTCGAGTAGGATAAGTACTGATGATTGCCCTTCAGTTCTGGCTACTCTGAGGGCTTCTGTGACGGAAAGCAGTGCTGTTTCAGTGGAGTGGCCGCTTCTAAAGCCAGACTGCTTCGGGTCAAGTAGGTCGTTCTGGGTGAGGAAATTAACTACCTGATTAAAGACCGCCCTCTCGATGGCTTTCGAAAGGAAGGGAAGCAGTGAGACCGGCCGATAGTTCTCCACCTGGGCGGGGTTGAGTGTGGTCTTTTTGAGCAGTGGTGTGACCATAGCCTGTTTGAAGGCGGCTGGAACTATACCTGATGATAGCGAAGCATTCATCACGGACGTGATCGATGGGACTACTGTTGGTGCGATGGCTTGCAGCAGGTTCAAGGGGACGGGGTCTAGTGGGCAGGTGGTAGGACGGCTGGCAGTGATGAGTTTGAAGACGTCGCTTTCGGAGAGAGGGGTGAATGAGGAGAGTGTTGCATCGTAGACCGTGGGAGGTTGCAGGTTGAGGCCGGGTGGATCGCGGGTGTCAGTGGTGTTGCTGATTCTATTGTTGTAGTAAGCCGTCTTAGCAGTCGTAACCGAGGAGAAGAATGACGCTAGAAGAGATTGGAAGGTCTCTAGGTCTGCCAGATCGCTGGATTTGTGCCATTTTCGTTCCGCAGCTCTGAGGGTGGTGCGCAAGGAGCGGATGGTATCTGTCAGCCAGGGTCGGGGCTGGGTAGAGCGTGCGGGTTTGGTGGAAAGGGGGCACAGGGTATCCAGGCAGGAGGTCAGTGTGGAGCAGAGGGATTCTGTGGCAGCATCGACCTCTAGTGGAGAGAAGGTGGGAGGGGGTAAGGCAGAGGCAACAACAGAGGCAAAGTGAGTAGTAGACAAGTTGCGAAGGTTGCGACGGAAGGTTACCATGGGTGGGGGAGTGGAGGGTAATTCCGAGAGGGAAACCATGAAGCGGATGAAAAAGTGGTCTGATGTGTGTAATGGTGTGACCATTACATCGCCAGCCTTGCAGTTTTTAGTCAGGATTAAAATTATTATGATTACCATTTTTGTGAGTCGGGGGGCTGCTAACCAGCTGTAGGTCAAGTGAGTTGATGAGGGATAAGAAGTCTGTAGCACATACCTTGTCAAGGTGGATGTTGAAATCCCCAAGGACTAGTAGCGGGCAGTCAAGGTCCGGGATGGAGGACAGTAGTGTGTCTAGCTCAGTCACGAAGTCACCCAGGGGTCCTGGTGGACGGTAGATGACAACCACAGAGATTTTAAATGGAGCTGTTACCTTGATGGCGTGGTATTCGAAGGAGTTTGAGTGGATCTTGTCAGGCAGTAAGGGAGCGTAGTTCCATTTGGTGTTTACTAGGACACCAGTTCCTCCACCTCGCTTTGAGAGGCGGGGGGCATGGGAGAAGGAGTGGGTTGCAGAAAGTGCAGCCAGTGTCGCAGTGTTTTCTGGTTTCAGCCAGGTTTCTGTGAGGGCCAGCAGATCCAGTGATAAACTGTTGGCGTAGGCAGGGATGACGTCTGCCTTGTTGACAGCGGATTGGCAGTTCCACAGTCCGACAGACACGGTGGTGTTGGTGGGTGTGCTGTGTTGGAGTGGTCGGAGATTGAGCAGATTTCTGTGGCGTTGGCTGTAGCGGGGAGGTCTGCGTGTACAGAAGACAACAGGGATTTTGTCGAAACACATTGTGGGTATAAGTGCTATGGGAAAGATGTGACTTACCTTGTCGGTGGCCTTGCTCGGTGGACTCGCACAGGTAGACTCGCTTGTCTTTACACGAGTAGGTCTTAGCACAGGTAGACTCGCTTGTCTTTACACGAGTAGGTCTTAGCACAGGTAGACTCGCTTGTGTTTACACGAGTAGGTCTTAGCACAGGTAGACTCGCTTGTCTTTACACGAGTAGGTCTTAGCACAGGTAGACTCGCTTGTCTTTACACGAGTAGGTCTTCACATGAGGAGGGCTACACACGAGGGCTGACGCTTCCGCTGACGCTCCAGCGCAGATGGATCGTTGATAAGCGTGCCAGGTGCCACTCTACACCCCTCTCGTTGATGGAGACAAAGGCAGGAGTTTCGGGGGCGTGGGCTTATTCACACCTCCCCAGAAAGTGCAGGCTCAAAGAATGTGGTCATGTGATACCAGGTGCTAGGTATAGCACAACAGAGTAATGAGAAACTGAAAGGTACTTACAGACTTCTTGTTCACTCCACACACCCTGTGTGCTTGTCCTGTTGATTGGAGTGTGGTCTGTCAATATATCCTCTCAGGTAGTGAGTCGTACGCCCCTCTCGTTGATGGAGACAAAGGCAGGAGTTTTGGGGGCGTGGGCTTATTCACACCTCCCCAGAAAGTGCAGGCTCAAAGAATGTGGTCATGTGATACCAGGTGCTAGGTATAGCACAACAGAGTAATGAGAAACTGAAAGGTCATAACAGGCTAACAGGCTAACAGGCATAACAGGCCAACACACATACACATAAGGAGATACATGTGCCTTAGCTAAGTATCCCGGAGCATTAACACTTCAGACACACACACCCCCTACACACACAGACTCATACAATCACGTTCCAGAGACTGTGACTGAGCCTGTCGCAGGTTCTCCCTCATGGTAGGCTGGGTGTGTTAGCAAGGCCCTAACACTGTAGATCTGTCTTGCTCTTGAGATACGCATGTTTTCTTAGCTACGGTTAGTGGCTTTCGTGTTGCTATGGTACAATATGTCCACACAGGAAGTGCTAATAGGAAATGCATAAGGCCACTAACTGACAGCTGATGTCTCCCTGAATCAGACTGTGTAATGTAGCAGTTTCACAAGTGCTGAAAAATCTGCACACAGGATAAGGCCACAGGAAGTGCACACAACAATATATATATTATATATATATATATAATTTATTTAAGAAAAGACAATAAAGTTTGGGACGGAAACACTGCTAAGAAGCACACAGTACACGCTGTAAAAAAGACAGTAGTTTCACTTAGAGTCAGAGCAGAAGACGGAAACACTGCCATAGAGAGGCTGTGGTGCTAAGTCAGGTTACTGTTGACATTTCAGCACGGAGATATTGGGGATATTTTAGGCAAGACCATGTGACCTGTACTTGTGAAATCTTTCATATACTGTACTGTTAGACCACTTTAGCTATTGGGTTTCTCCACTCCAGCAGAAAGTACTGCAGTTCCTTCATGTAAAGAGGAACCAGGTGGTCCCGTACAGGTCTATATGAGTGGATGTGTTGATGGCTGTGTTGGGCTATAAGGTGATTTTGTTGTTTAGGATGCCAAGATCTTTGTACAGTGTCTATATCTGCTTTTTTGTAATTGTTGTTTATGTGTGCACCCCAAAATACATGGTTTGGCATGTGTACTTATTGCTAGAAATATTTACTCTGAGGAGTTCTGAGTGTGTGTGTGTGTGTGTGTGTGTGTGTGTGTGTGTGTGTGTGTGTGTGTGTGTTTGTTTGTGTGCGTGTGGGTGTGTGCATGCGTGTGGGTGTGCATGTGTGTGTGTTTTTAAAATAGACTGGGGTTTTTGTGAAGACATAGCATGCAAACCGCCCATGTGGCGCACAGTACTCCTCTATGCTCTATCCTGGGCCTACTCACACACACACTAACGCATGCAGCCGGTCAGAGCACAGGACACCTCTATGCTCTATCCTGGGCCTACTCACACACACACTAACGCATGCAGCCGGTCAGGGCACAGGACACCTCTATGCTCTATCCTGGGCCTACTCACACACACACTAACGCATGCAGCCGGTCAGAGCACAGGACTCCTCTATGCTCTATCCTGGGCCTACTCACACACACACTAACGCATGCAGCCGGTCAGGGCACAGGACACCTCTATGCTCTATCCTGGGCCTACTCACACACACACTAACGCATGCAGCCGGTCAGAGCACAGGACACCTCTATGCTCTATCCTGGGCCTACTCACACACACACTAACGCATGCAGCCGGTCAGGGCACAGGACACCTCTATGCTCTATCCTGGGCCTACTCACACACACACTAACGCATGCAGCCGGTCAGAGCACAGGACACCTCTATGCTCTATCCTGGGCCTACTCACACACACACTAACGCATGCAGCCGGTCAGAGCACAGGACACCTCTATGCTCTATCCTGGGCCTACTCACACACACACTAACGCATGCAGCCGGTCAGGGCACAGGACACCTCTATGCTCTATCCTGGGCCTACTCACACACACACTAACGCATGCAGCCGGTCAGGGCACAGTACTCCTCTATGCTCTATCCTGGGCCTACTCACACACACACTAACGCATGCAGCCGGTCAGAGCACAGGACACCTCTATGCTCTATCCTGGGCCTACTCACACACACACTAACGCATGCAGCCGGTCAGGGCACAGGACACCTCTATGCTCTATCCTGGGCCTACTCACACACACACTAACGCATGCAGCCGGTCAGGGCACAGGACACCTCTATGCTCTATCCTGGGCCTACTCACACACACACTAACGCATGCAGCCGGTCAGAGCACAGGACACCTCTATGCTCTATCCTGGGCCTACTCACACACACACTAACGCATGCAGCCGGTCAGAGCACAGGACACCTCTATGCTCTATCCTGGGCCTACTCACACACACACTAACGCATGCAGCCGGTCAGGGCACAGGACACCTCTATGCTCTATCCTGGGCCTACTCACACACACACTAACGCATGCAGCCGGTCAGGGCACAGGACACCTCTATGCTCTATCCTGGGCCTACTCACACACACACTAACGCATGCAGCCAGTCAGAGCACAGGACACCTCTATGCTCTATCCTGGGCCTACTCACACACATGCACTAACGCATGCAGCCAGTCAGGGCACAGTACTCCTCTATGCTCTATCCTGGGCCTACTCACACACATGCACTAACGCATGCAGCCAGTCAGAGCACAGGACACCTCTATGCTCTATCCTGGGCCTACTCACACACACACTAACGCATGCAGCCGGTCAGAGCACAGGACACCTCTATGCTCTATCCTGGGCCTACTCACACACATGCACTAACGCATGCAGCCGGTCAGGGCACAGGACACCTCTATGCTCTATCCTGGGCCTACTCACACACGCACACTAACGCATGCAGCCGGTCAGGGCACAGTACTCCTCTATGCCCTATCCTGGGCCTACTCACACACGCACACTAACGCATGCAGCCGGTCAGGGCACAGTACTCCTCTATGCTCTATCCTGGGCCTACTCACACACACACTAACGCATGCAGCCGGTCAGGGCACAGGACACCTCTATGCTCTATCCTGGGCCTACTCACACACATGCACTAACGCATGCAGCCGGTCAGGGCACAGTACTCCTCTATGCTCTATCCTGGGCCTACTCACACACATGCACTAACGCATGCAGCCGGTCAGGGCACAGTACTCCTCTATGCTCTATCCTGGGCCTACTCACACACATGCACTAACGCATGCAGCCGGTCAGGGCACAGTACTCCTCTATGCTCTATCCTGGGCCTACTCACACACACACTAACGCATGCAGCCGGTCAGGGCACAGTACTCCTCTATGCTCTATCCTGGGCCTACTCACACACATGCACTAACGCATGCAGCCGGTCAGGGCACAGGACACCTCTATGCTCTATCCTGGGCCTACTCACACACATGCACTAACGCATGCAGCCAGTCAGAGCACAGGACACCTCTATGCTCTATCCTGGGCCTACTAGGCCCAGGGCACAGTACTCCTCTATGCTCTATCCTGGGCCTACTCACACACATGCACTAACGCATGCAGCCGGTCAGAGCACAGGACACAACACGGGCAGAGTGACAAAGCACAGTGAGGAGGAGTCAGGAGAAGACCCTCTAACCAGCACCAGAGACTGGTCCTCAAGGAGTACACACTCCCCTGACACACACACACACACACACACACATACATCTAAGAAGGGTGTAAATGCAGCACAGTGTACAGCACAGCCACTTCCTCAGGCACATCCTCTGCATTTACAAGAACATGAAAGGTAGAGCTAGTGTAACAGTGTGTGTGTGTGTGTGTGTGTGTGTGTGTGTGTGTGTGTGTTGTGTGATGTGTTGATGGCTGTGTTGGGCTATAAGGTGATTTTGTTGTTTAGGATGCCAAGATCTTTGTACAGTGTCTATATCTGCTTTTTTGTAATTGTTGTTTATGTGTGCACCCCAAAATACATGGTTTGGCATGTGTACTTATTGCTAGAAATATTTACTCTGAGGAGTTCTGAGTGTGTGTGTGTGTGTGTGTGTGTGTGTTTGTTTGTGTGCGTGTGGGTGTGTGCATGCGTGCGGGTGTGCATGTGTGTGTGTTTTTAAAATAGACTGGGGTTTTTGTGAAGACATAGCATGCAAACCGCCCATGTGGCGCACAGTACTCCTCTATGCTCTATCCTGGGCCTACTCACACACACACTAACGCATGCAGCCGGTCAGAGCACAGGACACCTCTATGCTCTATCCTGGGCCTACTCACACACACACTAACGCATGCAGCCGGTCAGGGCACAGGACACCTCTATGCTCTATCCTGGGCCTACTCACACACACACTAACGCATGCAGCCGGTCAGGGCACAGTACTCCTCTATGCTCTATCCTGGGCCTACTCACACACACACTAACGCATGCAGCCGGTCAGAGCACAGGACACCTCTATGCTCTATCCTGGGCCTACTCACACACACACTAACGCATGCAGCCGGTCAGAGCACAGGACACCTCTATGCTCTATCCTGGGCCTACTCACACACACACTAACGCATGCAGCCGGTCAGGGCACAGGACACCTCTATGCTCTATCCTGGGCCTACTCACACACACACTAACGCATGCAGCCGGTCAGGGCACAGGACACCTCTATGCTCTATCCTGGGCCTACTCACACACACACTAACGCATGCAGCCAGTCAGAGCACAGGACACCTCTATGCTCTATCCTGGGCCTACTAGGCCCAGGGCACAGTACTCCTCTATGCTCTATCCTGGGCCTACTCACACACATGCACTAACGCATGCAGCCGGTCAGGGCACAGTACTCCTCTATGCTCTATCCTGGGCCTACTCACACACATGCACTAACGCATGCAGCCGGTCAGGGCACAGTACTCCTCTATGCTCTATCCTGGGCCTACTCACACACATGCACTAACGCATGCAGCCGGTCAGAGCACAGGACACAACACGGGCAGAGTGACAAAGCACAGTGAGGAGGAGTCAGGAGAAGACCCTCTAACCAGCACCAGAGACTGGTCCTCAAGGAGTACACACTCCCCTGACACACACACACACACACACACACATACATCTAAGAAGGGTGTAAATGCAGCACAGTGTACAGCACAGCCACTTCCTCAGGCACATCCTCTGCATTTACAAGAACATGAAAGGTAGAGCTAGTGTAACAGTGTGTGTGTGTGTGTGTGTGTGTGTGTGTGTGTGTGTGTGTGTGAGTGTGTGTTTGTGTGTGTGTGTGTGTGTGTGTGTGTGTGTGTGAGTGTGTGTGTGTGTGTTTGTGTGTGTGTGTTTTTGTGTGTGTGTGTGTGTGTGTGTGTGTGTGTGTGTGTGTGTGTGTGAGTGTGTGTTTGTGTGTGTGTGTGTGTATGTGAGTGTGTGTGTGTGTTTGTGTGTGTGTGTATGTGAGTGTGTGTGTGTGTGTTTGTGTGTGTGTGTGTGTGTGTGTGTGTGTGTGTGATAGAGAGAGAGTTGAAGAAAGAAGACAGGCCATAGTGAGACAGGCCACAGTTTCACTTCCTCCTGCTGCCTTCCGGTGAGAAGTCTTTCTCTCTCTCCTTTCACAAAGTTCATCAAACAAATAAAGCTCTTAGCGCACTGGAAATGTGTCACTCACCTGTGCATAGTGGGACTGTTAAAAAACAGGGCAAGAGGAGCAGATATTGTTTTAGTTCAAACAACAAAATAAACCCTCCCAAACTCTGTGTTAAAATGGGAAAAAAAGAAGGCTGGCACTTTTAGCAGTGGCCACTGGAGGGCACTGTGGTCATGCTGAGTGCTCTGTCTCCCTCTGCTACCGGCGGGGGAGCGTGCTGGTTGTGCCGGGCCTGTGAGTGTGTAGTGAGTGAAGGGCTGAGGGGGGGCTTTGTCTGTGGTCCGCACGCCCGCCCGGTGACCTGTGCTTTGTAACCGTGCGCGAGCGAGACTCACCTTTGACCTGGCTCGGGGCTCGGGGCTCAGGGCTCAGGGCACGGTTGGGGGAGGGGGCCGTTCTCCGAGACAGACAGCCGTTAGCTGGCGAGGGGGCGAGCGGGTCGGGCAGGAAGGAGTGGGCAGCGGCGGTTTTCACACTCTGAGCTCCGGGCTCGTTTTCTCGCCTCTCGATCTCTCATTAAGCGCATGGCACTCAGCTCCTGCGGGTGCACAGGACACACTGCACTTTGCACCGCTTTGGCTCACAGATGTACAATTGATTCCACGTCTGTGCTACTGGTCCAAGGGCCTTCATAGTGAGGAAGTGTTGTTTTGCTTGGTTAGCTGAACGCACAAGAATTACAGCATGCTGTGTTATGGTTACTATATAATGCCTTGGTATGTCCTAATGATCATGAGATTACAGCTGCATGCTGTGATAGCAATTACAGCCAGTCGGCCAACGAGGATACATGTGCATCATCCTTAATGTTAACCATAACCATTAATGTGTACATTTAGCATGCACACACACACATGCACAAATATACACTCACATACACTCATTCGCATACAAACACATACACACACACATGCACATGCATATGCACATGCAAGCACACACACACACACACACTTACACACACACACACGCAGGTTCAATGTTACTATTTTACTGAAAAAAACAGCAGCATGTAGGACAGTTTCATACATGGTTATGTATCTGCACACATGGGACCGCCAGACACACAGAGACACATCTACACACACACACACACACACACACACACACACACACACACACACACACACACACATCTAGACACACTCAGAGACATGCATGAATAATGCATAGACACTTGGTGTGACTGCATGTAAACCTGTAAGTGTGTGTGTGTGTGTGTGTGTGTGTGTGTGTGTGTGTGTGTGTGAATTTAAACAGGGTGAGAGCATAATGCAGATGCAGCAGTGCCACTGGTCCAGCACGACCTCCTGACCAGCACCACTGCCCGGCCCGGTCCTCGAAGAGTAGGTCCCCTGACCAGCACCACTGCCCGGCCCGGTCCTCGAAGAGTAGGTCCCCTGACCAGCACCACTGCCCGACCCGGTCCTCGAAGAGTAGGTCCCCTGACCAGCACCACTGCCCGGCCCGGTCCTCGAAGAGTAGGTCCCCTGACCAGCACCACTGCCCGGCCCGGTCCTCGAAGAGTAGGTCCCCTGACCAGCACCACTGCCCGGCCCGGTCCTCGAAGAGTAGGTCCCCTGACCAGCACCACTGCCCGGCCCGGTCCTCGAAGAGTAGGTCCCCTGACCAGCACCACTGCCCGGCCCGGTCCTCGAAGAGTAGGTCCCCTGACCAGCACCACTGCCCGGCCCGGTCCTCGAAGAGTAGGTCCCCTGACCAGCACCACTGCCCGGCTCGGTCCTCGAAGAGTAGGTCCCCTGACCAGCACCACTGCCCGGCTCGGTCCTCGAAGAGTAGGTCCCCTGACCAGCACCACTGCCCGACCCGGTCCTCGAACAGTAGGTCCCCTGACCAGCACCACTGCCCGGCTCGGTCCTCGAACAGTAGGTCCCCTGACCAGCACCAGTGACCTGGTTAGGAGAAGGACACCCCTTAACCAGCACCAGTGACCCCGTCAGCAGGACTAGACACCTCGACCAGCACCAGTGACCAGTCAGGAGGACTAGACACCTCGACCAGCTCCAGTTCTCCCAGGAGAAGGAGACCCCTTAACCAGAACCATTGACCCGGTCAGGAGAAGACCCTCTAACCAGTACCAGCGACTGGTTCACAAGGAGTGGATCCCTGACCAGCACCAGTGACCGGTCCTTAAGGAGTACACACAGCCCTTACACACACACATCTTAAGAGAAGTGTAAATGGTGCAGGACTGGGCATGAAGGCATGTTGCTAAATTGGTGAGGGAAAGCCATAAAATGGCCATAAATGGGCGCTGGATCAATGGCAATCGCTGGCGAGGCAGAGGCACAGCGTGGGGTAGGGGTGCTGTGTGGTCCCTGGGGGTGAGAACAGCGCTAGCGGTGAGAACAGCGCTAGCGGTGAGAACAGCCCTAGCGTTGAGAACAGCGCTAGCGGTGAGAACAGCGCTAGCGGTGAGAACAGCCCTAGCGGTGAGAACAGCGCTAGCGGTGAGAACAGCCCTAGCGGTGAGAACAGCGCTAGCGGTGAGAACAGCGCTAGCGGCCAGCTGCATAAAAAGCCTGTGTGTGCAAACACTGCCATAGCATCCCAGTGGGCTAGAAAAACAAGCGCCAGTGTCCCATCTCTCTGCAGGGAGTGAGCATGAATGAGAAGAATGAATGACAGAGTAAGGGAAAGAAAGAAGAAAGCAAGAAATAAACATACAAAAAAGGACAAAACATACACCTCTACCATCATCACATATGAGGCGCTGCACTGGGTCAGTGCAAAGACAGCATAAATAAATAGATTACATTTTATTTTACTGTCCCTGCTACATCTGTTAGGTACAGTGTAACAACGTGTTTTACTGTCCCTGTTACATCTGTTAGGTACAGTGTAACAAAGTGTGTAACAATATGTAGCATTGTGCACTGTACCATAGGGGCTGGTTGCCATGGCACGCACATTAGGGCTCGGAAGCGCGTGTTCAGCTGCAGGACAAGAACGGACGGCGTGCCAGATCTCCCATCGTGGAATTTAAATCACCTCTGCCTCTGGCTAGAATGTGTAAGGCTGCAATCGCTCTGGAGATTCAATCAGCAGAACAGAGGACTTACCATATCTCTATGTGTTAGTGAGGACTTACCATATCTCTTTGTGTTGGTGAGGACTTACCATATCTCTGTGTGTTAGTGAGGACTTACCATATCTCTGTGTGTCGGTGATAAACTACCATATCTCTGTGTGTTGGGGAGGACTTACCATATCTCTGTGTTGGTGAGGAACTACCATATCTCTGTGTTGGTGAGGACTTACCATATCTCTGTGTTGGTGAGGAACTACCATATCTCTGTGTTGGTGAGAACTTACCATATCTCTGTGTGTTGGTGAGGACTTATCATATCTCTGTGTGTTGGTGAGGACTTACCATATCTCTGTGTGTTAGTGAGGACTTACCATATCTCTGTGTGTCGGTGATAAACTACCATATCTCTGTGTGTCGGTG
>CM050212.1:1615000-1685000 GCA_027475355.1 Coilia nasus
GGGATAAGACACAGGAGCAGAGAGAGGCTGGTCACAGGAACAGAAAGGGCCTAAGTCACAGGAGCAGAGAGAGGCTAAGACACAGGAGCAGAAAGGGCCTAAGTCACAGGAGCAGAGAGAGGCTAAGACACAGGAGCAGAAAGGGCCTAAGTCACAGGAGCAGAGTGAGGCTGGTCACAGGAGCAGAAAGGGCCTAAGTCACAGGAGCAGAGAGAGGCTAAGACACAGGAGCAGAAAGGGCCTAAGTCACAGGAGCAGAGAGAGGCTAAGACACAGGAGCAGAAAGGGCCTAAGTCACAGGAGCACAGAGAGGCTGCTCGTGCCCCAGGTGTCCTGTGGTCCAGGCCGAGTCTAATTGAGTGATTAATAGAGCACTCCAGCCCACAGCACCGCCACCCCCCATGGAGGACTAATCAGCCTGACACCAGAAAATGGCAACCGCTGCAATCTCTGATCCCTGGCAGCAGCACTAAGGTGTGTGTGTGTGTGTGTGTGTGTGTGTGTGTGTGTGTGTGTGTGTGTGTGTTTGCATTTGTGTGTGTGTGTGTTATGGGAGAGAGGGGGGTCATATGATAAACAATGCCAACCTCCCCCCATCCCCCCTCCACACACACACACACACACAGAGAGACACACGCACACACACACACACACACACACACACACACACACACACAGTGTCATGCCAAAGCCTGGCTCAGTGTCCTGCTGTTGCCCTGAGCACCAGCACTGCAGAGTTAGACGACAAATCAGCGTCAATATATGGATCTCATGAAACACAAGACATATGGCAGAGCTGGAGTCCACTTTATTCTTTCAGAATCAATACACACCATTTCAAATCGTGACTGCTTAACCCAAACAGCTTCTGTTTTTCTTCTTTGGAGGAGGGTGTGGTGGGCTTGGGCTGGGGGCATTTTAAATTAAATCCTTTTTTGAAAGAAAAAAAAAAACATTCTTTTGTTCATATAAGGGATATAAAAAATATATTCCAACGGTGATGAAAGAGCTTGCAAAATTAGTGAGGCATTTGTAAGCGTCTGAGGAGAATTGCCCTGCGCAGCGCCCCCCCCCCCCCCCCCCTTCTGGGGAGACGTGCGCTTAAGAGTTGTACTCTGGAGACAGGCAGACAACACACTCAGAGCTAGCCGTACTCAAAGCTAGCCACATTCAAAGCTAGTCGTACTTAAAGCTAGCCGCACGCAGCACGCTGCCTTTGTAATGCTGAAAGCGCTCGTCTCCGTGCGGCTGAGCTGGGTAGGGGTTAAAATACGATTCAGTCGATATCACTGGAGACACGCACACACAACACCCTGCTCAGGGACTCTATCCTCCCTTATTCTCTCTCATTCCCTCCCTCTCTCCCTCTGTCTCTCTCTCATTCCTTCGCTAGTCCCCAGGTGAACGTGAGGAGTTAAAAAAGAATAAAGTAGTCTCTGCACTAGTAAAGTCAATACTCATTGTGTGGTTATGCTTCTGTGAAGGTAGAGACATGGTGGTTTAAGCATTAATATGCTAGACTGGCCATCAAAGAAGTCATTTAATAATTAATTAAAGGTGAAGAAATAGTTAATACTGAAATACTGCAGCATACTTCTAAAGAAGAGCATCAATTTTAATATCAAACACAGTGATTTAAAAAAAAAAAGGTAATTTCTTTGTCTTTGTCTTCTCTTTGTCTGTCAGTGAATATCTCTGTCTGTCTGTCGATGTGTGTGTGTAAATCTGTCTGTTCCCCACTAGACTACGAAGGGGAGAGGTTTTCAGGTTGCATTTTCCCCTTTGTCAAGGTGCTACTTACAGTACCTGTGCTAGGCTGCCCCCAGGGCACTGTATGTGACATTAATCTGCCCACTGATGAACATCACTGTCACAGATGGCAATGAGGAGAGGCAGATGTGTGTGCTTTTACAGTAATCTTGCCATTGGTTAAGATGGCCCACACATGGCAATGGCAACACAGGGATGTGCAACCCAGGAGAGCAGCCATTATAGTCAGTGGTTATAGTCTGTGGTTATAGTCAGTAGGTATAGCCAGTGGTTATAGTCAGTGGTTATAGTCAGCGGTTATAGTCAGGGGGTATAGTTAGTGGTTATAGTCAGTGGTTATAGTCAGTAGGTATAGTCAGTGGTTATAGTCGGTGGTTATAGTAAGTGGTTATAGTCGGTGGTTATAGTCAGTGGTTATAGTCAGTAGGTATAGTGAGTGGTTATAGTCAGTAGGTATAGTCAGTGGTTATAGTCCGTGGTTATAGTCAGCGGTTATAGTCAGTGGTAATAGTCAGTGCTTATAGTCAGTGGTTATAGTCAGTAGGTATAGTCAGTGGTTATAGTATGTGGTTATAGTCAGTAGGTAGTCAGTGGGTATAGTCAGTGGTTATTAGGGGTGCAACGGATCAGTGTGTCCACGGTTCGGTTCGGTCCACGATTTGTGGGCCACGGTTTCGGATACGGTTCGGATGCAGCAGGGTTTTCCAAACTGTGGTGTGTGCACCACTGGGGGTGTGCAAAGTGAAAAGAGCAAGGGCAGATACATGTGTTTTTACTACAGTGTTAATAAACATTAAATAATTCGATTCGACTCACGCACCCCTTTCTGGCAGTCTGTACACCCCACAGTTGGGAAAATATCAGTTAAATTGTCTGTGCTCTAACAAACAGTAGGTTCTTTGCTCTATCTATTTGAAAACATGGTGCACCATTAAGTATAAAAATTTTAAATACAAGGCACTGATGAAATCAAAAGAGTTTTATTATAAAGGTGGAACACTTGGAATATGGATCAAACAACAGAGTATGGCTGCATATCTTTGGCAATCAACACGCCAATTCCGTGTGTAATGCGTTTATGTCTGTCTGAATTGACCGAGTACTGCTGTTGGAAGGCTGTTGCAATAGTTGTCTGTATTTTGGTTGAAGAGGAAGTATCTTTACGTTTTGCTCCGCTTATATTTATAGTTGGGTGGTTGCGGCGTAAGTGTACTGCCATGTTTGAAGTGGAGCCTGATGAATACAAGAATGATGCGGAGCAGTGTTTGCAGACCGTGCGTTGCTTGTTTACCGTCTTGTTTCCTTGGTCATCATATTCTACACTGAAACCAAAATGTTCCCACACCGCGGATTTCAGAGACGATGGTGCCTCTTCAAACTTGGGTCTCGTGTCTTCTCCTACACTTGCCATGTTTTCTGCGCTCAAAAGTTTGTCTCGCATACACGTCTCTTCCCCAGCGTCTGTGTCGGAACGCTGATAGGTTGAAGGCAAGCTCGGGAAAATTGTCATTGGCTCTTGCGTCTTTGAAGGCGGTACTGAAAAGAAACCATTCCCCCGTGTCCTAAACACCCTTGCGCGTCATACGCTACACAGAATGCATAAGCAATGACTTTCTATTAAACAAGCAAGTTTAATATCTCGCGTATCCGAAATCCGATCCGATCTACAGAATGAACCGAACCGTGCTAAACGAACCGAACGGATTCGAATACAATCCGAAACCGTAGCACCCCTAGTGGTTATAGTCAGTGGTTATAGTCAGTAGGTATAGTCTGTGGTTATAGTTAGTGGTTATAGTCTATGGTTATAGTCAGTGGTTATAGTCAGTAGGTATAGTCAGCGGTTATAGTCAGTGGTTATAGTCTTTGGTTATAGTCAGTGGGTATACTCAGCGGGTATAGTCAGTAGGTATAGTCAGCGGGTATAGTCTGTGGTTATAGTCAGTGGTTATAGTCAGCGGGTACAGTCTGTGGTTATAGTCAGTGGTTGTAGTCAGTGGTTATAGTCAGCGGGTATAGTCTGTGGTTATAGTCAGTGGGTATAGTCAGTGGTTATAGTCAGTGGGTATAGTCTGAGGTTATAGTCAGTGGTTATAGTCAGTGATTATAGTCTATGGTTACAGTCAGTGGTTATAGTCTGTGGTTACAGTCAGTGGTTATAGTCTGTGGTTATAGTCTGTGGTTATAGTCAGTGGGTATAGTCAGTGGGTATAGTCTGTGGTTATAGTCAGTGGTTATAGTCAGTGGGTATAGTCAGTGGGTATAGTCTGTGGTTATAGTCTGTGGTTATAGTCAGTGGGTATAGTCTGTGGTTATAGTCAGTGGGTATAGTCTGTGGTTATAGTCAGTGGGTATAGTCTGTGGGTATAGTCTGTGGTTATAGTCAGTGGGTATAGTCAGTGGGTATAGTCAGTGGTTACAGTCAGTGGTTATAGTCTGTGGTTATAGTCAGTGGTTATAATCTGTGGTTATAGTCAGTGGGTATAGTCAGTGGGTATAGTCAGTGGTTACAGTCAGTGGTTACAGTCAGTGGTTATAGTCTGTGGTTATAATCTGTGGTTATAGTCAGTGGGTATAGTCAGTGGTTATAGTCAGTGGGTATAGTCTGTGGTTATAGTCAGTGGTTATAGTCAGTGATTATAGTCTATGGTTACAGTCAGTGGTTATAGTCAGTGGGTATAGTCAGTGGGTATAGTCTGCTCTTTAGAGATGTAAGAGAGGAGAGTAGAGACAAAAGGGACAGTGGGTGGGCAGGGGTGAGGGAGAGAGAGATAGAAAGATATGGGGGATAGAACAAGTAAAGATAGTGAGGGAGAGAGAGAAAAAAAGTAGGAGAGAGAGAGAGCCCATGCACGCCTGTGTGCGTGTGCACACACACACATACACACACACACACCGGTGCTCGGTTCCCCCAGGTTAACCCTGTGTGTCCCAGCTAATGAGCAGCCCCAGCAGCCTGTGGGGCGACCTGGTCTAGGCTGCCGCTTCGCTTCGCTTCGCCTCCGGCCCAAAAACACAGCCCTCCCCACCACCACCAGCTCCCACCACCACCAACCCTCCCCACCACCACCAGCTCCCACCACCACCAACCCTCCCCACCACCACCAACCCCCACCACCCCCTCCCACCACCATCAGCTCGCCCAGTGTCATCCACCCCACACACTCCTCCACCCCCCAACACCCCCCTCTCCTACCACTCCCAACCCCCACCCCTCTGTAATCCCCCCCCCCCCCCCCCGTTATCCACCCCACACCCCCTCTCCTCCCCCCCCCCCCCCCCCCCCCCCCACCACCACACATACACACACCACCCCCGTGCTGAGCGCTGGGTCCAGGGAGCGAGAGCAGCAGCGGTGCCTCCCCTCCTGTCCTTCCCCCTGCAGTGTGTCAGCGCTGGGCAGGCCTCATACATCACGCCGGTCATTAGCGCGGAGCATCCCGGACCTTTGGCTGGCTGGAGGGGGCCGCAGCGCCACAGAGCTCGGGGTTGGGATGGGGACAGGAGGGGGCTGGGCTGGGGGTGGAGGATGGGTGTGTGTGTGTGTGTGGGTGTGTGTGTGTTGGGGGTTTAGGCCATGGAGGAACCCCGGGCCCTGTCACTCATTGTCACTTAGGCGAGGGTTTATCGGGGCCGGCGCTGGCCTCTGCCTGCTATGGGCATGAATAATGAATGAAGCGCCACAGAGAGCCGCCATATTAATGGAGCCCAAAAACACTGAGAGCTCCAATGCCCACCCTGCTCACACACACACACACACACACACACACATGCGCACACACCTATGCACACACACACACACACACACACACACACACACAGGCACACGCACACACACATATGCACACACACACACACACACACACACACACATGCGCACACACCTATGCACACACACACACACAGGCACACGCACACACACATATGCACACACACACACACACCCAAACTGATACTCATTGTTTTTCAGTATATGTGTGTGTTTATGGGGGGGCAGATGTGTGTGCGCTATTGCTTTAGGGTTGCAGGCTCATCTTTTTCCAAACCTCCGACGAGAGAAAAAAAAATGCCGGCCAAGCTGGTTTGACATTTTCACAGTTCACACCGTGATGCACTTTTCCTCCTTGCCATTGCTTTTCCTCCTCTCGACCCCGCCACACACCCCACACCCCGCCACACACACACACACACACACACACACACACACACACCACCCTCACCACCCCCCACAGCCCATTTCTCACCACTCTTTAGCTCCCACCTCTCTGGCTGCAGCCAGGCTGACCCAGGACCAGCCAGCTTTGTATTTTGTACAATTTCTGTGTGTGTGATGGGTGCAGATGTGAATGTGAAGAGTGCTTCCTTGCCCGCAGACTGAAAGAAGCCCAAATGTGGGAGAAATATTCAGGCTTATCTATCTAATCTAACACTGACTACAACCAGTGTCTGTGCAGATTCAGTCATGTTGGTTGAATAAGTTACAGAAATTATACATATTACAGTTAGACTGTTTTGATAATAACATTTTACTATAAAAGAACATTTTTGTACAAAACCACACATTTCTTACTTTAAAACTCTTTATTTTATTTTTACAGGGTCCAGAGTGTGTTTGCAGCCAGTGCAGTGGTTGCATTGTGTGTATTACTAAAAAAGTAATGATGGCCAGATCATTTTTGTTCCAAGTTTACAGATTTTTAATGACACACAATTTGGAGTAATAGGCACAAGGAGGTGAAATATGAATATAAGTGTGAAGCACAAAAGACCTTTTTTTGCTTTATATCTCTTTGCTTGGCTAACTGACCAACACCACACTCTCACCATGACTGCCACCATAAGTAAAACAAAAATCACTAAGGCCACAATATTACAATATTTATATGCACGTGCCAACCGCAGTTCTCTTTTAACACACACGGCACAGGGAAATGCAGTGGAGAAATATCCAGCAGAAGATTGGGGGGAAAAGCTCTTGTTCTCATCTCTCTGCCAAGCCAATTTCTATTCTCACTGGTGTCTAATATGCTGCACACGTGCCCGTGTGGGACTCAGAGCGTGGTTGCTAACTGCTAAATTGGTTGATTGCATGAAGGACAGTGCATAACAAGGTACACTCATGGTGCTGTTGAAATTGTGGATTCAAGCATGTGATGTATTTTTACATTTAAAGGAGAGAACTGTGTTAAGAAGCTTTAAAAGGCCAGATGCCTTAGACCTGTGGGAACAACTACGCGGGGCTTCATTTGACATGTACTGGAATATTTTTTGACAGTCCTATATGTGTCAATGGTAATTGCAGAGCAAATATTTAAGTAATGTTGCAACTGATTGCATACAACAGTTTTAGCTTTCTGCATCAGGCCTTGTGGATATCTGGACTGTCAGAACAGTGTGCATCATTAGGAGGACGCGTTGTTGAAAAGTTAGTGGAGTCTTTTAGCTATTAGCCATTGTTAGACTGTCACTGCCACGCTGCCCGTGCGGCAGTGTGTGTGGCTTCAGCCTGGACGCGTGTGTAGTTCTAAAGAGAAGTTTGATCTCTTTTTCTCTATTTTTTTAGCTCGGTTCCTGGCGAGCTAAAGAAATAATAAGCTACGGAGCGCCTCAGCCTCAGCTTCCACCGTGTTTTTGTCAAGGCTTTGCTACACAGTTAATTATGAGCGAGCCCCCACGCATACAGCCCTCAAACCCAGTTGCCTGAGCGAGGAAGAGAAAGACAAAAAAGACGGGGAAAGGGAAAATAAACAAGCCGAAAGAAAGCGACAAGAAGAGAGAGCTTGGTACTGCAGCAGCAGCAGCGCCCGTGAACGCCAGCGTCTAATCAGTTGTTTCAGCGGAGCCTTCAGCAGCCCGCATCCTCGCGCAGCTCTCTGATCAGCGCGCGGAGATGCTCTCCCACTGCGCGCACCCCCTCCTCCCCTTAACCGCGGGTCAGTCCTTGGTGAGTCGTTTGGCTCCGGCGTCGCCTTCATCCCGTGCTTTCTGACTTCATTAGGATGCGACAGAGTGCACCGTGGGCAGATGCACCCCAGGACAGCCTAGAGGGGCGAGCACAGTCTCCCGCCCCCCGGGGCCCGGTGTGGCACGTCACTGGTGCCTACCGGTGGGGGGTGAGTGGCGGCAGCTTATCAAGTGACTCCATGCCTCGGGGTCACAGAGGCGGCGCGCCGTGGTAAACAAGCAGAGGGAGCCGTGCTAGATCTCATAATCTTCATCACAGGAGTCGCAGCGCTGATGTGAGCGTAAACTGTAAACTAATCATGCCGAGTTTTTATTTTCTCTCTCTCACGCACTGGGGGACTGCATAAAGGTTACGGGTAGAAATACTTTATGCTTCGAGTGTGTGTCTGTGAGCCACAAACTTTACTTTTGCCCTCACTTTCTGCACTAAACAAAAGGTTGAAATTTTGCGGTGTAGCTGCACTGCGTGGAATGGCCTTCTGCGTCCTGGTTAATTTGGAAGACCGCATATAACTGAGAAGGGGGGAAATTGAGCTCTCTGGGACTGATGTTGTAAATAGTTCATTAGGACTCTGTATGCAAATACTGCCCTTTAAATAAATTCAAGGAATAATTCCCATTTTCATACATTTGCATACATGCATATTGATCTAATTTAACTGAGTATTTTCATCCCCCCTTTAGCAATAAATTGCAAGATATTAAATCCAAATTCACCATTATTTTTTGTTCATTATAAGAAATATTTTGGGTTATATTTTAGTTAACCTTTACTTAAATCCTCAAGCTTATTTTATCATTTAAATGTTTCAAGCAAGCGGTATTTTTAAATATCAATACATTAAATGAACATGAGTTTTTAAATATTCACACACCTACCATCACAGCTTACTCCGTAAGGGAGCCAACGAATCCAGCTGTCAAGTCCAAACTGATCTGCAGACAGAATATTGAAATGACATCAGACACAAATGAGTTGCTCAGGCTTCTTTGAGTGATTGCTGTGCTTCAGTGTACACCTCAGGGTGTTATACATCTGACACACCAGTACACACAGTAAAAGAGTCTAGCTGAGTACACTTGCATACTGTATGACTGATCACGCACCTCACGTTGCTTTGTACATGGGATTGTCTGCTGCTCGGCATCCACCTGCTTTTGCCTTCATTAGTAACGAGCATCCTGTCAGCTGATGGCGAAGCACCCGCACACACGCGCACGTATCACCCGTTAACTAAAACTGTGCTTAGAGGCATGCGGTAGACACAGAGAGGAGGACGTTGTCGTGCTTTATGTATTTGGGCGCCCACAAAGACATGTACTGTTGACATCTCATAACGCACGAAGGGATCTCAAAGTTTTCTTTAAACTTCAGAGGAGCAGCTTGATGTGGGATTGGAGCATGGCGATAGATGCTGACAGCTGCTCTTGGATGGCAGTGTCTGATTCTCTCGTCTGCAAAACTGCAGCAAAGACAACTGAACCGAGAGATTAGCAAACGCTGCTCGGGAAAAGTCCAGATGCTTGGTCGAAAAGTGCGAAATAATGGAGAATGTTTGGGGTTTAATGAATTCTTCTCTACTTTTCTGCATCATGTCCTGCCAAAACAAAACAGAAAAACTGTGTCAACTATATTTATAACGACTCTCAAAACTCTCTATAGAACAATACAGGGACTCAGTGTCAAACACACATGAACAAATCATAACTATTTTAAAATGCAGGACATCAAGGAAGGGTAGATTGCAGGTTACATGCAGGTTGAACATCTAATGACCACAACTGACAAGTTACTGTCAGCTACCTAAATCAATAAATGCAATGGAAAATATGGAAAATAGGGAATGCTTACAAGAGGCAAGAAAGCAAAGTGGTTGCCAGAGTAGTGCACTGCCTCTACACTAAAATAGCCTTCACCTACAAGTATGCACAGGCTTCATTACAGCTCAACTAATATATTCTAAAGGATGTAAGTGCGCGCCTCATAATTTGGCCCATGATTTCACAAGGAAATGACAAAAAAACAATAATAAACGACAGAACATTGCATGAAATATGCATCAGCAGGAATGCAGCATGCAGGCGTCAAAGCAGACAGGCCTACCGGGTTACACAGAAGAGATCACTCCTAGCCAGGCCTAGCGGTTAAGCAGAAGAGATCACTGCTAGTGGATTAAGCAGAAGAGATCTTTCCTCGCCAGGCCTAGCGGTTAAGCAGAAGAGATCTTTCCTAGTGGATTAAGCAGAAGAGATCGTTCCTAGCCAGGCCTAGTGGGTTACACAGAAGAGATCACTCTGAGCCGATCAGGAAATGAGCCTGTGTGCAAATGAAACCTGTGTCATAATAAAGAACAACACGTCTGCATGCGCTCAGCTGAACGCGTATTTTTATCTGGCTGTCAGGGGACTGTAGTGCTGGCTTTGGCAGAACAACAGGTAGTGGCAGACAGAAACAGAAGGGTGGAGACAGAGAGAGAAAGAGAGAGAGAGAGAGAGAGAAGGAGAAAGCGATGGGGCAGAGAGGAAAAGAGAGAGGGAGGGAGAAAGAGGGAGAGAGATGGAGAGAAAGAGAGGGAGAGAGAGAGGGAGGCAGGAAGAAGCAAGCATGGCAGTGTTAATTGGACTTTACAGTAAAGGCATGACAGGTGTTGTGTGTAGTGTAAGCTGCTCAGGGGGCACACACACACACACACACACACACACAGATGACAGGAAAAGGCCGCCTCCTCTCAGCCCCTGCTAGCTTTCAAATGAGCGCTGGCTGTTTGTTTATCACCTGCTCGAAGGTGTACAGGTAAAAGTAGAGCTGCCTGGAGCACACGTATCTCACCGCTTCCTCTTCGCACCACTCTGCTGTACGACTCGCTCTGCTTTTATTCGTTATTTTTTTCGCCTCTCTTAAAAAAATTGCTCCATGTTGTTACAAGAGTGTAAATAAATACATCAAAAATCAACAAGGGTGCAACCTGACCCCTCCACCCCACCTCATCTCCCCATCTCCCCTCCACCCCAGCTCGTCTCCTCCACCCCACCTCGCCTCCCCATCTCCCCACCACCCCACCTCGTCTCCCCTCTACCCCATCTCCCCACCACCCCACCTCATCTCCCCATCTCCCCTCCACCCCACCTCATCACCCCATCTCCCCTCCCCATCTCCCCTCTACCCCATCTCCACTCCACCCCACCTCATCTCCCCATCTCCCCTCCACCCCACCTCATCACCCCATCTCCCCTTTACCCCATCTCCCCTCCACCCCACCTCGTCTCCCCATCTCCCCTCTACCCCATCTCCCCTCCACCCCACCTCGTCTCCCCATCTCCCCTCTACCCCATCTCCACTCCTCCCCACCTCGTCACCCCATCTCCACTCCACCCCACCTCGTCACCCCATCTCCACTCCACCCCACCTCGTCACCCCATCTCCACTCCACCCCACCTCGTCTTCCCATCTCCCCTCCGCAACCAGCGCAGTGCCAGGCCCCTCCCCCTCCGGACGCTGGCAGCTGCTAGCCGCTTGGTGTTCAGGGCGGTCACACGGCTTCCTCAGATCTGTGGGCGAATCGTGTTGCTCTGTAGCCGGGGCTGCTAACACAGAGGGGTGGGGGGGTTACAACACGCGAGACAGAGGTGGAGGGGGGGTTACAGTACGCGAGAGAGGGGTGGGGGGGTTACAACGCACGAGAGAAGTATAAGGGGTGTGTTACAACGTGCGAGAGAGGGGTGGCGGAGTTATAACACGCGAGAGAGGGGTGGGGGGGTTACAACGCACGAGAGAAGTATAAGGGGTGTGTTACAACGTGCGAGAGAGGGGTGGCGGAGTTATAACACGCGAGAGAGGGGTGGGGGGGTTACAATGCGCGAGAAAGGGGTTGGGGTCTTAAAACACGAGAGAAAGGTGTGGGGGGTGTTGTATCAGGCCAGTCCTGCGCGCTCACATTAATAGCGTTAACAGTGTTAGGACTTGCCTGCTCTCCTCTTCACACCACTCAGTGCACCTTACCCCAGCACAGGATCTGTCCAAAACACAGGATAAAAATATTACAACTTATAAATATATTTCTATTTATGTATTTATTTATATACATAAAAATAAGAGTTCACCTGTGAATAGTTCCTCGGCTTCTCTGGTTGGTGTGAAGTAAGACTGGGAGCGATGCCAGAGTGAACAAACTGAGAAAATGAGCTAAGCCAGTGTGTTGACGAGTAGAGATGGGAAAGAAGTGAGACATCTGGACTAGCTCTGGTTGTCATGGCAGTAAAGGACTGCGGCCGAGGGTGTCTGCCTGGTTGCTCTGATTGGCTGCAAGGGGAAAGATGGGTAGAGGGGCAGGAAGACTAAGGCTGTGCAATGCAGCATTAATCTATATGTACAGAGGTGAGGTCCTATGTCAAAACAAGATCTAGAAAAACTTGTACAAGTTTATTTTCAGCAGGGGTGATTACTGAAATGGCCTTTTCACAGGCCGTCCAAACAGCTTCAACTGATCCAAAATGCAGCAGCAAGGGTTTTTACAAGAAAAAAAAGATTTCACCATATTACTCCAATGTTAAGGTCTGGCTTCCAGTAAGTTATAGAATTCACTGGCATTGCTTCATTGCAAAATTAAATGGGATGGGACCCAATTACCTATCTGATATGTTTCAGCTATATGCACCAACTTGGTCTCTAAGAACACAGCAAAAAAATCTGTTGGAGGAACCTGCTGTCAGAGCAGAATGTGGCGAGGCAGCTTTCAGCTGCTATGCAGTTCAGCTTTGGAACCAACTTCCACAAGACATCAAAAATTGCTCCTACTGTTGGCAGTTTCAAATCTAGACCTAAGACCAAGCTGTTCTGAGGTGCTTTTGGCTGGTGATTTATAGTTATTTCACTTTTCTCCTTTTTAGCATTTACACTTATTTTATTTTATATGCTTTTACATATTGTTCTTTGATTTTATTAAATATGTCTTTTATTTACCTTATACTTATTTTAAACTTATTTGATCTTTTATGCTTTTGCATATTGTTCTCATTTTTTTTGTTAAACACATTGAACTGGCTTTGTGTATGAAATGCGCTCAGCTATACAAATAAACTTGCTTTGCCTAGTTTTACTAACGTTGTTCACTTGTAGGTTGTCAGCAGCTCACCTCTGTTGACAACTGCAATGCAATGCATTAGTGTGTTACCATAAGGAACCCTGTGGCTGGCAGTCTTATTCTTGTGTAAACGTACACTGTGTACCCCAACCCTTAGTTGCAACCTACAGTACAGCAGCTTGAACTGATGAAAGATTAACGACGTATCACCTGCGGACTGAGGATGGAGCAGAGCCAGTGTGTCTCATGTTCCGACAAGAGAAGACTCCTACAGGATCAAGAGGAACACATCAGCACCGCAACTCACCTGTCTCTCCTCTATCTAAGAAACAAACTCAGCGCTGTATCAGAGCCTCTGCCCAGGAGACGAGGAGGGGAGGCCATTAGCAGGTTGGCAGTGTACCGCACAGCCGCTCGGCTCCATCAGGCAGCAAGGACGAGCCGTGCCCAGGACCTGCACGGGATGTAATATAAATGGGCAGGCGTGCTGCATGCCAGGCCTCTTGTCAAGCTGGCAGAACAACCTCCCACTGCTCTGGAGGTCTGGCTGTGATTCAGACTGTCCAGCGTAGACACGGGGAACATGGACAAGGTTCGGAGTGGGAGGAAGAAGCACAGCTGGTCCTTAGAGATACTGTACGGGGCTGCTGAAAGTTTCACCACCATAGATCTGAAGTTTCGTTTTGTTTTGTCTGCTTGTTTATTTATCAGCATCTGTTACACAAAATACACTGAACTGAAGGCAGAGTAAAGATGCTACAGTATGTTCAGGATTTATCAAGTATTCATCTGAATGGCTGCGAAAGGACACAGGCAAAAGTTCTAATAAATAAGACGGTAACAGAAATGGATATTTTACAGAAAGGGATATTTTAAAAGGCAAAAAGGGTTTTAGGAAATTCTGCAACTGATTCCAGGTTGGTGTCTCCTTAACATATCACACTCACCAGACTGACTTATAAACTCAAAATCCTTCCACACATTTAATATCTGAAACACACCATACATGTCTGTTCGGTTTGATGCTAAATGTGAATAAAAATAAAGTAAACTAAAAAAAATAAAATCCTTGGAGCTGAATGCTTCCCAAGAGGACTGGTCACCCTACTTCTCATTAAAGCAGATATGACACATTCTAGTCATTAACAGCAGTGAACATGTGGTTTGATCCAAAACTGACTAGAAAGATCATTGTTATTTCATGTTTTGAGTCAAGTTCCTACACATCTCCCCTCTGTCAGAAGACATCCAGCATTACTGCAGGTTAAATCACTGTCTGCCCTCTCCGTGCGGAAACTGGAGCCCATATCCTCTGAAAGAGGCCGTTTTGTTGCCATTTAACCATAGCTGACAGATGTGGTTATTTGGGGACAGCTCATTGGCAAGTTTATGACCGGAGCGCTTATTTTACAAGGCGAAGGCATATGTGCTGGTGACATTGAAGCAAATCCCTCTGGAAGCCTAACATGCGTCTGAAATACGGCTCAGCTGGGGGAACATGAAGTGACACAGGCATAAATATCGGCACAAGTGAAGCTGTGATACCGACATTATGATACGCACACACTGTGCCAGGGATTATCATGATTAATTCAACAATCTGGGGGGGGAGAGGGGCTGTTGTTACCCCCCCCCTCCCCCCCACACGTGGTCCCACTGGGCATAGACATCAACCACAAGAGTCTATGATCATCAACACAGATCATTTCACTCTTGAATATTCTGGCCAATTCTAGCAAGCTGTTAAAACACTGCCTAACAGCTACACGGCATATTTAAAATCCAGTGTTAATTTGTTTAAAGTCACTTCTTTATTGTGAACAAAACTCACACAATCTGGTGTTTTTATTTTCCTGGTGCCGGGCCAGTTCTACGCTAGTATTGCTGGTGTTTGCATGCAGCGTCTGTATCTCTGGAAGCACGCACTACAACAAGAACAGCCCTCTGACACGGAGCCGCCCGCCAACAACGTACAGTAGGAACGTGTAACAGTAAGGCAGAAACCCATCTCCTCCATAAGTGCCGACGTCTGACTGCGTTCGGAAACACAACATTTGTTTTCAATAGGTACAGTTTGTGTAAAACTGTATGGGAGTGGTGGGTAAAAAGCTCTCTTCCTTCCATCCTGATGGGAAACAGGAAAACAGGGGCATAACGTTCTGCAGGATGCCCCACAAAGCTTTTTACAACCCCCCCCACCCCACCCCCCATCGGAAGAGACACTTGCTGGGCTTTTATTTTGGCGCGGGTCACTGGCTGGGCTTTTATTTTGGCGCGGGTCACTGGCTGGGCTATGTTCTCTGCCAGCCTCTCTGTAGGCAGCACTCATGATGACTCTGACATACTTCCTGCTCCTAATAAACATGCACAGGCCTGGGGTCTGCTGCTTTGGGCTCCTTATGCTGATGCATGCATGTGGGTGATGAAGAGAACTGATTTCAGATCAGTCATAACTAAATAGATTTTACAATGCAACATAACACAACACAACACGAGGTAAATTGTGAAGTTATACTCAATTTTAAAAACACAATGTTAAAGCCAACTGACAGGAATTGTACATAATCCAGCAGGCAATAGGGGCTGGTATCTGCCAACCATTCCTTATTAAAAACAGGAAATTGAATGACAGTTGGAATTGACATCTGCTGTTAAAAGCCTGGAATATATTTAATAGCTAATATACAGCCCTCTGCAGGACTTTTACTGGCATTATGGCCATTACAACATGAAAGAAAAATAGCCCTGGCTAAAAAGGGGTCGCTTAATTTTATTAACTTACGATATTTATCTGCCAAAAGACTTAATAAATAAGACAGCCAAATAAATACTGCTCAGAATAAAAGAAAAACAGAAATGTTATATCCAGCCTTTTGTGTTCCTTGGTTTCCTTTGTAGTTCTCAGTAGTCCAGGAGCTCAATTAGGTCTCTGCTTTCAGCTGGGAAGCAGAGGTGTGAATATGGGAAGCTTGGAGACATCCCCCCCTGGTAATTCCTCTCCACTCTCAAACTAATACATCAGACGCTTTTCTCTCTTCTCCCTTCTGCCAAGCATGTGCCACGAGCTATTTCAAATGTGCACAATATTGATATTTTAGGCTTCAAAACAGAGAAATCTTCAACAGCAGCTCTAAAGCGAGCTAAGAGTCTTCCTCCCTGCATGTCTACAGGGGGCAAATCAAAAGACAAAAGCTATACATTTGCAAACCGCTGCTTACATCTCCCATCTCTGCGCCTGCTTTGTAAAAAGCCTGAGTGCAATCAGGAAGAAGCATTTAGTCTGTAAACACCAGGCTCTGAAAAACCTCTAACTTACAGACACCTCCACACCTTGAAGCATCTCAGACACAGCTACAGCCACCCTTTCTTAAACACTGGAAGCAAGGTTTGTCTTCGCACACCACGGACTCAGCAATCTGAACTTTCTATCGAGCTTCCCTACTCGAGTGGGTCTGGGAGGAAAAATCCATGCACAGTGCTGTGGGCAGCTGCAATGCTGCAGGGGCAGACAGGTAGCCAGCACAGGGCTCACAGGCAGATGAGTAGCACCCAGCCCAACCTAATCAGACCCAAACACACATCACCAAGCCCAGCGCTGCTTAGCCCAGCCCAGACTCCTGCCTTTGTTCTCAGGCTCAGTGGCTTTCCACGTCCTCATTGGGAAGGTCTGATTGTGTTGTACTGCGCTCCCAAGTCATTGCTTGAAAGCATCTGCCAGAGTAATACACGTAAAAGGTAAATGTGAGGTGATGTTTACGAGCTGGCCACGATAACCTGCACCCTGGGAAATTAATCACTTCACTTCACTTCTAAGAGGTCGGACTTTTTTTAAAGGAGCGTTATAATATATAGGCAAGAATAACTGGATTCTGCAGAATAGTTACAGTTATTGTGTCAAAAAACAACAAATGCATGAGCCCGGTAAAGCCCTATACAGGAGTGCTCAGGTGTGAAATGTCTCTGGTTTTCGAAGTCATGCTTGATTGGAACAGCAGCAGCAGAGCGGCCTCAGCGAGGCTGGAGAATATTAGCATATGGACACAATACTTCAGGGAGACGCTAGTCATTAGTCATTCGGCCACACTTACTTGTGACGGAGTGCAAAACAAAAAAAAGCTAGAAGAGAATGAGTGCTGGATACTATACACTATGGACCAGAGATGTGTTATATTTTTCAAGGAGACGATTTGGCCTTTCTAATTTCCATGAAACCCTTTCCCAAGGGTTAGCTTGTTAGCCTGGCATTCTGTGGTACTCTCCTGAGTATAAGGGCAGACTACTGCTCTCTGGCTGTGCCATTTTTGTCGGAGAATGCAGTGGCGTCTCCCGGCCACTAGATGGGCCAGTGGGTCTTCTTCTTGCTTGTCTAACAGCTGCAAACACTCCACATTTTCACCAAAATGCATTGGTGTGAGGTGTTTTTTTTGTTGTTGTTGTTGTTGTTGTTGATTTTTGGAAAGGGGCACTTTTGGGGTGTGAGAACTTTTTCCTAATTGTTTTTATTCCTTCCACTGCTGCAGAAGTACACATGTTGCAGAGATTAAAAATAGCCTTTACTCATTTCAGAGATAAAGGAAGAAAAACAAAAACAAATGAGGACAAAATCTTTGAAGAACATAAACCAAAACAAAATCATTTCGAAGAGTTTTTTCCCCAAGAATTGGTCTATTGTGCCGATGATTCCAGGGGAGCAATATTCCCCGTGATGAAAATGAAACTCTTGGATCCTGGAGGGATTTATTACAACGGAGCTGAAGGCCCCCAGGCTCTCTCTCGTGCTGTCAGGCCCAGGAGGGAGGCCCTGTGTGGGGATTGAGGGACGGGTGCGGGTGTGGGGGTGGGAGTGAGGGTGGAGCAGACGCAAGGGTGAGGAAGGCGTGACATGCACCCACGTAATGGTCCTCCGGACTAGGAGATGCTTACGCGCCGAACACAACATATAAACATATAAACATATAAAACCCTTCACAAACATGCGGAGGAGGATGCGGGGGGAGGAGGAGGAGGGGGAGGGGGGAAGAGGAGGGGGGAGGGAGAGGGAGGTGAAGAGCGGCGCGTTGATTGACACCGGAGCAAATATGACACTAATTTCATCAAGTCTCATAAATAAGGCACCTAATTGGTGAGTGTGCACACACAAGTGATCTCAGTCGACACTAGCAGAGGGAAGAGGAGACGGGGGGAGAGAGAGAGAGAGAGAGAGAGAGAGGAGAGAGAGAGAGAGAGAGAGAGAGAAAGATGGAGAGGGAGATAGAGAGAGAGGGAGGGAGAGAGGGAGAGAGAGAGCACACAAAATGAACATGGGCTCAGAGGAGAGTTTGGGTTTAGATTGTTTTGTTTGTTTATTCTGTTAGCACACAGACTATTACTGTTTCTCCTGGAAAACAAAAAGGTATGGCATGAAATGTTCAAATAGAAACAAAATAAAATATACATGAAAGAGGGCGGGGAGCTGCCTGTCTGCCTCGTCAAAAATAATGGGAGGGGATTTAAAAAATGAAACCCTACAGAAAGCATGGGACTGGTCCTGCAGAGACAAACACACACATATAGCCTCACCCCCACAGACCAGACACACACACACACACACACACACACACACACACACACACACACACACACACACACACACAGCCTCACCCCCAGACAGACACACATAGCCTCACCCCCACAGACACACACACACACATAGTCTCACCCACACAAGACACACGCGCACACACACACGCATGTAGTCTCACCCACACAGACACACAAACACACACACACACATATAGTCTCACCCCCACAGACAGACAGAAACGCATACACGTATTTGTTAGTCTTTTGCTTTCCATCATCTGTCCAATCTGACCACCACCACGACTATTAAAGCAACATCACACTCACACACACAAACTCACACACACAAATTCACACACACACACACATACACTAAAAGGGGAGAGGTCAATAATTTTGCCATCCCATAATTACAAGCACCAATTTTAATTTTTTCAGTTCCCCACTGCAAACCCAGACGTATCTCCGACATATCTACAGATTCAGCACTTACTGCAAAACCTACAGGGCGCTATGACACGATAAATAAAACATGGACTGTGTTTAAGAAGGCAACAGGAGCTGATTTACAGCATGCGTCTGCGCTAGCAAAAACAAGAATGCATTGAGTACATGACACGGACACCAAAGAACAAAAGGTAAACACTTTAATGGAGTTCAAATGCGTTTGACTACTTCAAAACAAACAAACAAAAAGACCATTTCATATGTGGTACATCTGACAAAGCAGCCTTTAAATACAGCATGCAGTCAGAAGTGTGCGAGAGCCTTTGCGGTTGGTTTATTTTCAAAGCGCGTATTTGGTATTTTCTGTATGTTGGGATTTTCTATATGTTGGTATTTTCTGTATGTTGGTATTTTCTGTATGTTGGTATTTTCTGTATGTTGGTATTCATTTCTGTCCCCCTGTGTCGACATACACACACACACACACCTCCCAACAACTGCGGAGCCAAGCAAGGTGCCGTGCTGAAGGGAGCCATGCTGGAGTTTGTAAAACGCGAATGACATTGACATGGAATATACGGCATTAACAGTATAGTATAACAGTACAGTTCCTTTGGAATTGTAGGTTTTTTTTTGGAAGATGGTTATTAAACAAAACAAAAACAAGGAAAAGAAAACAAAAAAAAACAGCAAAAATGACACTGCCAAAAAACAAAATGTGCAATTTCCATTTTTCTCTCTTTGTAAAAGTACCTCTTCTGAACAAAGAGCTCAATCTGTGATGTGAACCCCCCAATGTGACTGTAGCTGTAAACAAGCTGACTCGGTCACGGGATGACTCCCTGACAGTGAAACACAGAAGCACAAACATCTAATCTATATAATAATGTATCTCCACGGAGAAAGGCACTTGACCTAACTGCAATGAACAGAGGGGGTACAGAGACAGGTCCAGTGGCCTGTTGCTTTAATAAAGAGGACTTCATAGAGGCTAAATCTTGAAAATCAATAAAATATTGATCACAAAAAAAGGCTAAATCTTTGGTATATTAAGCACTAAAAATGTTGACGTTTGACAAGCAGGTGCAACTGATATTGCATGTAAAGAAACAACTGCACTGCACTGAATGTAATCAGCGATGAGAGGGAGACCCCATCTGAAGTGTAATGTATTCTGCAAAGATCCTCTGGTGTTTCTGTATGGATTATAGCTCGACTGGACTGCCTAACAATTACACAGCTAGGACTGGAACAAGCTCTTCTAAACATGCTTTAAAAGCGGGCTCTGCCTGTCGGAGCGTCATGTCGACAATGCCCAGGGAAGGGGAGGACAGGAAGGGCCTCCAGGTTGGAGCTGGACGTGGACGAGGGCAGAAAGTAATCCTACAGGTACATCCAACATGACGTCTGTAAGTTGGGCTTTTGTTTCCCCACCTGATATCACCGGGATGGGCAGGAGATCTAACTGTGTGGGTCAGCAGGCAGACTGGCTGGAGGCTAAAACAGACATTCTAGTACTCTGCGTTTGAGCGGCGCATGGGGCGTAAGCTAGCCGGGCCGGGGGCCTCTCCTGGGCCTTCACTGCTGAGAGGGACACGCCAAAAGCAAAAGTGAAAGAAGAAATGGGGAAGTGCTGCTTCTTTTTTTCCTATCCTTCAAATCGAACTCTCGCCTGCTGCCCCAACGTGATCCTGATTGGAGATAAATGACTTCCCCTTGCCGAAAGAGGAACACACTCATTACAGAAGGAGAAGTTCACTTGTGTCGCAAGAGTGATTTTTGTTCACTGCGACGGGAGGCGTGCAAGACGTACGTCCTCTGCTTGATGCAGCAATCTATCTGCATGCCAGTAAAGAGCAGCAGCGAAACGTGGGACATAGTCCATATTCAGCAGGTCTGAACAACGAGCACGTCAAAGTCTAGCTGAGCACACTGTTTAGGTTATCTCACGCGCTCCTCCCATGAAACGCAAATAGATGTTCTATGATGGTTTGTACAGAGACATTTCCCTAAAACACTGTCGGGGATGGTTGTCACTGGTCCATCCTTACTACCATAACGTAGTCAGTGACTGTGGCTCACGTTTGAGGTGCCTCCTGGTCCAAAGGACCAAGGCAAAACCCAGCTGTGGATCTTTGCTTCTCTACAACAGCAGCAGTTTTGTTGTGTTTGTCATGTTCTTGGGCAAAATAAACTGTAGTTTCTTGCATCTTATGCAATATCCACAAAATCACATAAAACTATTATTCATTAAATCACAAAACCTTCAGATAGAGCTAATAAAATCTAACTTTATACATTATAATCTGTATAGACATTTCAAAATAACTAGAATAACGTGTTATTTGAGTGCTGCAACTCAAGGCAAGAGGAGGACGACTCTTCTCAACAGACCTGCTGAAGCTAGAGGTCCCTCAGAGGAAGTAATATTATTATTTCATTACAAAGCTCACACTATTTTTGTCTTGGGTGCCGTCTTAGAAATGCTGTGGAATTTATGACAAGCGTATATTATTTTATATTTCATTACAAAGCTCATACTCTTTTTCTAGGGTGCTGTCTTAGAAACACTGTGGTATTTATGACAAGTGAAGCTTTTTGAATTTCAGAGGAATCTGGGGGTGGAAATAAAGCTTCTCTCTGTAGATCTGTCTACAATTATTATTAGCATGTAATGATAACATAATTGGGCAATGATCTGCTGAACTCAGTAAATATGACTATAAATAAAGTTGGTACTGAACATTAAACAGTCTGTTTGATTATCTGACTGAGATGCATGATTTTAAATTGCTAAGTCTGGACCTACTTAACCATAACTGTCTGCTCTCTATCATGTAAAATCCTGCATGAGAAAAGCCGCTTTATGATTGTACTTTTCACAGACTGATACTGAGCTTGTTTGTGTTGTTCTGGTGCAATTATTTGCTGTAATGATTTACATCCTGATGAAAACTGGCTTGACTGACATGAATTCATTAAACTGGAACAGATATATGTTACCCTCCCCCCTCCATGGCAACGCTCCATTTACTCATTTCTCCATGACAACCAACATGCCAATCATCTTACATCATCCATTTCTTAGTTAATACACTAATCTAAAATGCAAGAACAAACATGAACATTATGCTAGAATGCTTAGCATGTACCACGACAACCAGGATAACATTAGAACATCATCCAAATAAACGCAAACATAACAGATGAATGCACATTATGATCTCACAGCCCACTGTACCCAATTGACCTTCAGACAGGTTAACAAGTGCCGTTGCTATATTTCAATATCAGATCAAAAAGATGCTTTGGATGTCCTTAGACACCTATACTTGAAGACACTGAGCCAGGGACAGGCCGACTGCAGGTGGGTGTGTTTTTTGGGCACTTGTGGACCTTCAGGATGGGGAACCGAGAGAGCTGCCTTACCTTGCGGACATTTGGCAATCATAAAATCATCATTTCAAACATTCATCTTCTATGTCTTCCACACCGTATAACCAACTTGTTATATATGATGCTGCGTCACACTAAGTAAACCTTTACGTTGTAATTTTTTGTAATTTCTTCTAAACTATAATACTACATCTCCTTTGCACTATTGTTCTCCCTGGTGTGTGGTGCTGTGCTGCATCGTACTGCAAGGCCTCATGCAGTGTGTACCTGTGTTTTCCCTGTGACCGAAGGACTTCTGCTTTTACAAACACACACTTCAAAGGTACTGATTGAGTCGGCAGGTGGGGTGGGGTAGGCAGGGGCACAGTGCAGGGGTGTGTGTGTGTCTGTGTGTGTGTAGCATGCAAATCCACCTGACTGCCTGGAACTGTGGCTCCAACCAGGGCCACGCTGGGAGTCGGGCAGCAGGAGGGAGATATGGGGCGATAACAATTCTTCAGGAGGGAGATATGGGGCGATAACGCTTCTTCAGGAGGGAGATATGGGGCGATAACGCTTTCTTCAGGAGGGAGATATGGGGCGATAACGCTTCTTCAGGGGGACTCGGGGGGGTGATGGTGGCTTCACGCGGAGGTGGGAGTTGGGGCAGGTGTGAGTTTCCTCTTTTTTTGCACTGGGGGAGTCAAGTTGTGAGTCAAACCTCTTCCCAGGAGAACTGCAGGTGTAGTAAAAGAATAGGGGGTGGGATGGGGGGTAAGGGATGTAAGGGACGCGGGGACATCTCCACTGGTTGGGAGGACTCCACAAGGGCCATGGAGCAGGGGGCACTGGGACACCCTCACTGGTTGGCCAAAGTCAGGGCGTGCATGTGCTTGGCGATGTCGTAAACGTAGGTGATGTCCGGCCTCTTCTCCGGGTCGGGGTTGATACACATGTCTACCAGTTTCCTTAACTGGATCAGAACAGACACACAGACAGGAAGAGAACAAAACAGGTGGATAAAGGTTGGTAGGGAGTACATTTGTGCTGTCTGAAATCAGCTTTAATACATTTAAATATAATTTATTTTTAACACTGGAAGCTGGCAGAAAGCAATCATTGGATCACCTGGGCTCTATGCCAAGGTACCCACTCACACAGGCAGGTCTCCTGCATGCGCATCTCCAGAGGAATCAACAGGAAGGCACCTGCATCCTAATTAATATCCAGACTTAAGGTGTGACACATGCTAAGACCTGTGGGGCTACGCTTGTTCCCCTCCACATCACCCTGCTCACATGTGTGTGGCTGCCTTATCTGTCCTTCCCAATGAAGAAAGGATGAAGAAAGAGAGAGAGAGAGAGAGAAAAAGAGAGACGAATGCATCTCAGAAACGAGTGAAGCGTAGTCTGCTTCTGATTGGAGATCTCTCGCTCGGGCCTGTTGCGGTACCATCATTACAGGCAGAGGAGAAGCAGACCAAAATAAGAGAGGAGGAAAAAAAAATCGGAGGGGAAAAAAAAAAAAATCGCAGAAAAAAAATGGGCTGGTGTTGTCACCATGGCAACCGGCTGCGCTGCGCTGTGTGTTTGCTGCTTGACTGTGTGCCGTGCTGTGCTGTGCCGTGCTGTGCTGTGCTGTATTGTGCGGTGAGGTGTGGTGCAGTGTTGTGCTGTGCTGTGCGGTGCGTTGCGTTGCGTTGCGTTGCGTTGCGTTGCGGTGCTGTGTTGTGCTGTGCTCTGTGAGCTGTGCTGAGCTGTACTGAGCTGTGCGGTGCTGTGCTGTGCGGTGCTGTGCTGTGCTGTGCTGTATGGTGCTGTGCTGTGCTGTGCTGTGCTGTGCTGTGCTGTGCTGTGCTGTGCTGTGCTGTGCTGTGCGGTGCTGTGCTGAACTGTGCGGTGCTGTGCTTTGCTCTGTGAGCTGTGCTGAGCTGTATGGTGCTGTGCGGTGCTGTGCGGTGCTGTGCTGTGCGGTGCGGTGCGGTGCGGTGCTGTGCTGTGCGGTGCTGTGCGGTGCGGTGCGGTGCGGTGCTGTGCTGTGCTGTGCTGTGCTGTGCTGTGCGGTGCTGTGCGGTGCTGTGCGGTGCGGTGCGGTGCGGTGCAGTGTTGTGCTGTGCGGTGCTATGTTGTGTTGTGTTGTGCTGTGCTGTGCTGAGCTGTGCGCTGCTCAAGCTCCTCTCCCCCTAATCAGAGGCGCTCATGTGAAATGCAAATGCAGCCAGCCACAGTCTCAAGTCTGCAAATGACTTGCTAGGAAGAGGGGGATGGAGGAGGAGGGGTGTGTGTGTGTGTGTGTGTGTGAGTGTGTGTGTGTGTGTGGGGCAAATATGGAAAAGCAGGGGGGGATGGGGAGTTGTGGGGGTCTGTGTGTTTGTTGGAAGGCTGAAGAAATGCAGATATGTAAAATATTCATATGCTTCATGGAAAATGTGGTGTGTGTGTGTGTGTGCGTGCGTGTGAGAGTGTGTGTGTGTGTGTGTGTGTGTGTGTGTGTGAGAGTGTGTGTGTGTGAGAGTGTGTGTGTGTCTGTGAGCATGTCTGTCAGGTGCAGAGGGGCTGCGATCTGGGGAGGCTGGCTAAGTGACACAACAAAGATGAGCAGCTGACAGTTTTTTGCCGATCCTTCAGGAACGCTGTTTACATCCTTGCAGGGAGATGCAGGGCCTTCTCTCGCTCTCTTTCTCCCTTTCTCTCTCTCCCTATCTCACTTTCACTTCCCATCCCTCCATCTCTCCATCCCTCCCTCCCCCCTCTCTCTGCATTTTGCTCTCTCTGAAAAGAAAAAAAAATCTGTACACAGGCAAAATCTGTACACACAGGCAACTAATGCTTCTCTGCAGTTTTCCTCTGCGTATCATTACAACAATCATAGAGCTGGCCGGCGTTGAAAGGCCAACGCATAAATAACAGATACGGGAGGAGACGCGGGCTCTTCACAAGCATGTCAGGGGCTGCTCATCAGTGGAAGCACAGAGACGGAGATCATTAGCGACCGGAGATGAGAGAGAGAGAGGCTACAACAACACTATCCCCATGTGCAGGTGAGTGTGTGTGTGTGTGTGTGTTTCCCTCTCTGACACACACACACACACACACACACACACACACACAGAGGGGTCAAGCGTGAATGAGAAAAGGTGGGTGTACGAAAGCTTGTGAATGCTACAACTTAAACCCATGATGAAGCAGACGTGTGAACTAGCAGCTTGCGGAAGAGAGAAATACTACGAACCACTCAGGGCTTCTCTTTGTACAGCGGTGTAACAACTATGTAAAAGATCTGCTATCAACATCCGACAGAAGCCTCTGCCTTGGCTATGTCACTAATAACAGCAACTATATGGTACATGGGGACTGGGAGGGTGAATATGGGGACTATATGGTTCATTAGGACTGGGAGGTGAATATGGGGACTATACGGTACATGGGGACTCGGAGGTGAATATGGGGACTATATGATACATGGGGACTGGGAGGTGAATATGGGGACTATATGGTATATGGGGACTGGGAGGGTGAATATGGGGACTATATGGTTGATGGGGACTGGGAGGGTGAATATGGGGACTATATGGTTCATGGGGACTGGGAGGTGAATATGGGGACTATATGGTACATGGTGACTGGGAGGGTGAATATGGGGACTATATGGTATATGGGGACTGGTTGGGAGGGTGAATATGGGGACTATACGGTACATGGGGACTGGGAGGTGAATATGGGGACTATATGGTATATGGGGACTGGGAGGTGAATATGGGGACTGTATGGTACATGGGGATTGGGAGGGTGAATATGGGGACTATATGGTATATGGGAACTGGGAGGTGAATATGGGGACTATACAGTACATGGGGACTGGGAGGGTGAATATGGGGACTATATGGTACATGGGGACTGGGAGGGTGAATATGGGGACTATATGGTTCATGGGGACTGGTTGGGAGGGTGAATATGGGGACTATACGGTACATGGGGACTGGGAGGGTGAATATGGGTACTATATGGTACATGGGGGCTGGGTGGGAGGGTGAATATGGGGACTATATGGTATATGGGGGCTGGGTGGGAGGGTGAATATGGGGACTATATGGTATATGGGGACTGGGTGGGAGGGTGAATATGGGGACTATATGGTACATGGGGGCTGGGTGGGAGGGTGAATATGGGGACTATATGGTATATGGGGACTGGTTGGGAGGGTGAATATGGGGACTATACGGTACATGAGGACTGGGAGGGTGAATATGGGGACTATATGGTACATGAGGACTGGGAGGGTGAATATGGGGACTATACGGTACATGAGGACTGGGAGGGTGAATATGGGGACTATATGGTACATGGGGACTGGTTGGGAGGGTGAATATGGGGACTATACAGTACATGGGGACTGGGAGGGTGAATATGGGGACTATATGGTTCATGGGGACTGGTTGGGAGGGTGAATATGGGGACTATACGGTACATGGGGATTGGGAGGGTGAATATGGGGACTATATGGTATATGGGGACTGGGAGGGTGAATATGGGGACTATATGGTATATGGGGACTGGGTGGGAGGGTGAATATGGGGACTATATGGTACATGGGGGCTGGGTGGGAGGGTGAATATGGGGACTATATGGTACATGGGGGCTGGGTGGGAGGGTGAATATGGGGACTATATGGTATATGGGGACTGGGAGGGTGAATATGGGGACTATATGGTATATGGGGACTGGGTGGGAGGGTGAATATGGGGACTATATGGTACATGGGGGCTGGGTGGGAGGGTGAATATGGGGACTATATGGTACATGGGGGCTGGGTGGGAGGGTGAATATGGGGACTATATGGTATATGGGGACTGGGAGGGTGAATATGGGGACTATATGGTATATGGGGACTGGTTGGGAGGGTGAATATGGGGACTATATGGTACATGGGGGCTGGGTGGGAGGGTGAATATGGGGACTATATGGTACATTGGGACTGGGAGGGGGGGGGGTGTGCATGTGCATGTGCTGTAGGGTTGTTTGTGTGTGTGTTTACGAGAGGGAGCTGGTCATGAAAAAGTGTGTCTGTGAAAGGGAGTTGGTTGTAGGGTGTGTGTGTGTGTATGTTAATGAGATGTAGCTGGTTATGAAGGTGTGAGTATGCATGTGTGCGTGTGTGTGTGTGTGTGTGTGTGAGTGTGAGTGTGTTAGTGTGAGTGTGCGTGTGTGAAAGAGAGAGGTGTGAAGCCTGTTGCAGCGGTACCTGCTCGGAGTAGTGATCAGACGGCAGGGGCGGGTAGTCGCACTGCTCGATCTTCTTACACAGAGAGTACAGGTTCATCTTGTCCCCATAGAAGGGGCTCTGCAGGGCTGCCATCTAAACCACACACACACACGGAGAGAGAGAGAGAGAGAGAGATTAGAGGAGAAGAAGAATGACTTGGGGATGGGGGAAGCAGAAATGGCAGCACATAGCGGGAGAGAAAGAAGGACAACAGCTTAACTTCGTGCATAAAAACAACAGGCATAAGCCCATGTGGACACACTTAGCTATCTCCTCTGTCATGGCTACATAGTGGACACAGAATGTCTTACGATGCTTACGCCATGACATACAAACATGTATTCTTGATTGTAAATACACACCTTGTGAGTTTCACTTTTAATAAAGAAAAACGTTGTGACACACTCAGGACTTGAATATGCCATGGTTTTATTTCACCAACGTTAGGCTTACACCTTCTTCAAGGCCACTGACCAGGGGAATAGGGGAATGGCCCGGACGAAGCCGTTGGTGAAATGAAACGATAGCATATTGAAGTTCTGGTTGCTGTATGGGCTTTCAGCCCTGTTGGTTGCTGTAAGGGATTTCAGCCTTGTTTGTTGCTGTATGGGAGAGGTTCTGCGCAACCCAAACTGGAACATATCCAGCAAAAGTGCTTCTGGGAGTTGATTACATCAGACAAAGGGAACTAAAGCACCAAATGTTATTGTGTGTTGCTATGAGTAAAACGTGAGGTACTCTATAAAACCGCTGCTTAAATCTACTGCGCTCTCCCTCTCTCTCATAAACACACACACTTACCCAATACCTACAGTAAACCAAACACACCACTCGCATCCACACACACACACACACACAAAGACAATGTTTGCGCTCTACCTCTCTCTCATAAACACACACACTTACCCAATACCTACAGTAAACTAAACCCACTACTCCCATCCACACACACACACAAACACAATGTTTTTTTTTTCTCTCTTTCTCTCTCCCTCTCTCAAACACACACACTTACCCAATACCTACAGTAAACCAAACCCACCACTCGCATCCACACACACACACACACACACACACACAAAGACAATGTTTGCGCTCGCTCTCTCTCTCTCTCTCCTTCTCTCTCTCTCTCATAAACACACACACTTACCCAATACTATTATACTACTATAGTATTTATTATTATTGTTTAGCAATATTATAATTATAATCATAATTATAATCATTATTCCACCATCTACTACTATTAGTATTACTACTACTACTACTGCTAATAATAATAACAACAACAATAACAACAATAACAATAACAATAATAATAATAATAATAATAATAATAACAATAATAATAAAAATAATTTAATTGGGGTAGACAACCCCCCATAACCTTTCTTTCTTTCATTCTTTCTTTCTTTCATTCTGTGTCTGGCTTTCTCTCTCGTGACTTCCTCATAGCCCACCTGCTCTTCATTTCTAAAAGCAAAGCTAATGATCTCACTTGCTCCTGGGTTTATTTTCCCCTTTCCTCACAGAATAAACATGTAGCGTGTCACCAACAAACAAACAAACAAAACAATAACAAGGAGCCCAACTCCAGAGCCCAGTTGCACAGAAGGTTCCCCACCTCCAACCCTACCTTAACCTTGTCTTTGGCAGAGTTAATGCTGATAAATAAAGAAAATTAACCACATTAACTTAAAACACTTATTTAATATGCATTTAATAGGCTCTTACCCCTATCGAATATCAGAAGTGGGGTGTTGTGTGGTGTACTTGTAGCATATTTGTAGTTGGTAATGGCTACTTTGGCTAATGGTGCTGTTTGCTGAGCAAAACATACCGCTCCCATTTAAACATTTAAACAAACTAACAGAATCTTTGTTTTGATGCACTGTTATCCAACAGGATATTCTTCCTAACCATAGCTAACTTTGCTCAGTTCATATCTATAAGACTACTTGATACATGGATAATGTTCACCAATGCAGTAACGTAATGTGTACACAGTTTTGCTGTCACCTGTCAATCTTGACAAAGTAACGTCATGTACATATCAGGACCAGACCTGATTCGTATCAGCAATATTTGCAGTTATTGTAATGAATAAGACAGTCCGCGATGACTCAAACACACACTTCAACAAGCAGAGGCTACAGCCAATTAAGACAGCAACAGTCAACCAATCTCCGTGGAAACTGTAGAATGTGCGTTTAATGCTGCAAATTTACGTTTTCCTTTAAATAAGGATACAGTTGAGGTGATATTGTGCAACGCCCTTAAAAGAATTCCTTACCTAAGGAAAAGTGAGCCCTTAACGGTCATACTTAGGTGAAACTCTTGATGTGTTTTGTGCGTGCGGCCCCAGGCCCTCGCGGTTTCTCTTCTGTGGGAGCAGATGTGCGCTTGCGTAACCCCAATAAATGTCCTGGCCCCCAAACGCCGTCACAGAGGGCTGCACTCTCAAAAGACGTACGACGGCTTCAAAACACACAGGCTATCTGTGAGGTTTAGAACAGCATGTTACATTCCTAAAGCAGAATGCAACCAGGGAACTACAGCCAGGCAGAAGACTGGGACACATGGTGCACGGACTGGCCACATGAATCCGATTTTTTAACCATGCAACCGCATTAGGAATCAAATCAACACACTCAATACACACTTCTTAAAGCAGCTGAACACAAACGACGACGACAACAGCAACATAAATAACCGCAAAGCAACGTCTCCGTGTAGTACGTCAGGATACGGGAAGCATCAAAATAATGAGCAAAAAAAGATGTCGGCTTTTTAAAAATGGGGATTTGTGAATTATGTTGATGGAAACAAACATTCCCTCGCACGTAATGACTCACTCATGACAGAAGCGCGAGCTGAGCTGGGCTGGGCTGGGAAGTTTGCGTTAACTCTGGGCTTTGGGGTGTGAGGCATGATGGGGCTGTCGCACAGTCCACAGGTGGGACACACAGGGAATCATTACCATCAGCAACATCAGCACACTCTGAGTGTGTGTGTAAATGTGTGTGTGTGTGCATGTTTGCGTGTGTACGTGTGTGTGGGTGTGTGTGGGTTTGTATGTGTATGCATGTTTTTGTGTTTTTGTGTGTTTGTTTTGTGTATGTGTGTGTGTGTAAGTGTGTGTGTAAGTATGTGTGTGTGTGTGTGCGTGTGTGTGTCTGTGTGACTGTGTGTGCGTGTACGCTGGAGGAGAGGCAGCAGGGCCGTGATTAAACTCCGCTGATGGAGCTCGGCATGTCAGCATGATGAAGCTGAGCTCAGGGGAGACATCCATTTACATGCAGACATTTAAACAAACATCTCACACACATATTTAATCAAACCTACACACACACACACACACACACGTGCGTACCTATGTGTGTCGCTACCCATCTCACACATGGCACACACATCTGCATACCACAGTCACACCCACAGACACACATGCATATTGCCCCTCTCCATCTCTCTCTCTCTCTCACACACACACACACACACACACACACACACACACACACACACACACTCACTGCGCACTGCACCAATCACCAATTAGCCGCGTGCATCTGGCGGCACGTGCTTAGCGCTGCGGATGCACCTTGTGCTGATGAGACAGAAAGCAGAGACGACGAAGCGAGAGAAAGAAAGAAAGAAAGAAAGAGATAGAGAGAGAGAGAGAGAAAGAGACAGAGAGAGAGAAGGGGGGAAAGAGAGAGAGAAAGAGATAGAGAGAGAGAAAGAGAGAGAGAGAAGGGGGGGAGAGAGCGTGAGACAGAAAGACAGAGATAGAAAAAGAGAAAGAGAGAAGGGGAGAGAGAGGGAAAGAAAGAGAGAGAGAGAGGAGAGAGAGAGAAAGGAGAGAGGGAGAGAGAGAGGGAGAAAGAGAGAGGAGAGGTATTATGCCCGTCATCATCAGTCTGCTGAATGAGAGCGGGCCAAGTGTACTCTACTCTAGTCTACTCTAGTCTAGTCTAGTCTACTCTAGTCTGGCCAACGCAGGAGACAAATGATGCTGACATTTACCAGTGAAGCCTGTGAGTCCTGCCTCAGCAGAGAGGGAGGGATAGAGGGATAGAGAGAAAGAGAGGAAGAGGGATAAAAAGAGGGAGAGATACACAGGGAGGAAGGGAGAAATGGGAAGAGAGACAAAGAGAGGGCATGAGAGAGAAAGAGAGAGAGAGAGAGAGAGAGAAGAAATGAGACCGAGTCTGCAAGTGGTGGGCATCATTACCCATAATTCAGTAGTGCCTGTGCCAACATTCATTATCAGACAGGCAACAGAACGTTCCTAAAAAGAGTAAAAAAAATAAATAAAAAAAACACACACACACACACACACACACACAAAAGCAAATCTTTTGCAAACTTAGGGAGTTTCTCTAAGTTCCAGCAGAAAGAGGCTGGAAAGAGTAGTGGCTGGCCGATACGTTATGATTACATTTGGTTATGTTAAAGGTAGCGTTGCTTTCAGAATCGTTTGTTTATTTTTGAGGTAAACAGCCAATCAGCTCCCACCCCTCCCTGCTGTACTAATGGCACTCTGTGCTGATTGGCTGGGATAACGAGTGGCTCATCTAAGCAGCCATGTCTGTTACTCATTCACGGCACCGAGAATGGACAAACACCGACCGGATCAGCGGACTTGAAGTTAAGACTGGACCAACACCGACCAGATCAGCGGACTTCAAGTTAAGACTGGACCAACACCGACCAGATCAGCGGACTTGAAGTTAAGACTGGACCAACACCGACCAGATCAGCGGACTTGAAGTTAAGACTGGACCAACACCGACCAGATCAGCAGACTTGAAGTTAAGACTGGACCAACACACGAGTGGATCAGCGGACTTGAAGTTAAGACTGGACCAACACCCGAGTGGATGGGCGGACTTGAAGTTAAGACTGGACCAACACCGACCGGATCAGCGGACTTGAAGTTAAGATTGGACCAACACCCGAGTGGATGCTGGAAACTTTATAACTTGGACAATGAAATTAGTGGAATGTACAAGCACACACACAGACACACACACACACACACACACACAGTGAGATGAAGGGGCGGCTTGTCAGGGGTCTCAGAGCACGCCACCCCAGCATCAGAACCTCCCACACCAGCCCAGCATCTCCCTGCCCCCGCACCGGCCCAGAACTACCCTCCCCACGCCACACAGAACCAGCCTGCCCCCACAGCAGCCCAGAACTCAGCCGCGACAGACACGTGTATTTACTGGGGCCACTGCTGTGCTGTGTGTAGCCTGTCTGTCCTGTGCTGCTGCAGGAATGACCTGCTGAACCCCCTGATAGTGTCTGGGTAACTGGGGAGGCCGATATCCATCGCACAGGCAGGAGAGAGAGGGCACCTTCCCCCTACACATCACATCATACCCCTACACATTACACCCTACCCCCTACACATCACACCATACCCCTACACATCACACATTACACCATACTACTACACACATCACATCATACCCCTACACATCACACATCATACCCCTACACATCACACCATACCCCTACACATCACACCATACCCTACACACATCACACCACACCCCTACACACCACACCCCTACACACATCACACACCACACCATACCCCTACACATCACACATTACACCATAATACTACACACATCACACCATACCCCTACACATCACACATCACACCATACCCTACACACATCACACCATACCCCTACACACATCACACCATACCCCTACACACATCACACATCACACCATACCCTACACACATCACACCACACCCCTACACACCACACCCCTACACACGTCACACACCACACCATACCCCTACACATCACACCATACCGCTTACACATCACACCATACCCCTACACCCATCACAACATACCGCTTACACACATCACACCATACCCATAGACACATCACACCATACCCATAGACACATCACACCATACCCCTTACACATTACACAATACCCTACACACGTCACACATCACACCATACCCCTACACATCACACACCACACCATACACCTACACATCACACCATACCCTACACACATCACACCATACTCTACACACATCACACCATACACCTACACATCACACCATACCCTACACACATCACACCATACTCTACACACATCACATCATAACCCCTACACACATCACACCACACCCCTACACACCACACCCCTACACACGTCACACACCACACCATACCCCTACACATCACACCATACCGCTTACACATCACACCATACCCCTACACCCATCACAACATACCGCTTACACACATCACACCATACCCATAGACACATCACACCATACCCCTTACACATCACACAATACCCTACACACGTCACACATCACACCATACCCCTACACATCACACACCACACCATACACCTACACATCACACCATACCCTACACACATCACACCATACTCTACACACATCACACCATACACCTACACATCACACCATACTCTACACACATCACACCATAACCCCTACTCCCAAAACTGAAGGAGTTAGATAAGGGAGTGTTGGACACACCCACACTGCATACACACACATACAGGCACACACACACACAAACGTCATACCATATCTCTCTAACACACACACACACACTCTCACTCTCTGAAGACTTGACAGAGTGGATAAGGGGGATTTTTTTCCCCAACAGACAACTCACACACACACACACACACATAGACACACACGCACATACACACATTTCTACAAATGCACATCTCCTTCCCTCTTCCTGTCTCCCTTACACACACGCACACACACAGAGACACACACACACACACACACACACACACAGTTAGTGATGACGCCGGTGAGTCGGTGTGATTTTTCTCCCACATCTCGAAGTCGACTGGATGACTTCCTCATTCCCCATCGCTTTCGGGGCCTGACAGTAATGGTGTCTGTGTGTGAGGATGAGGAACTGCCTCACAGTATGTGTGTGTGTGTGTGTGTGTGTGTGTGAGAGAGAGAGAGTGTGTGTGTGTGTGTGTGCTTATGCACGCATCTAAGCTCAGACCAACCACCTGTCATGCACTGAAAATATTCCACCCCCCATACACAGCAGCAGAAGAAGTGATGTTGAAAGCTCCTTTACTGGAAGAGAGGGGAAGATGGAGAGAGAGAGATAGGGAGGGAGAGAGAGAGAGAGAGGAAGAGAGAGAGAGAGAGTGAGAAAGAAAGGGGAGAGAGGGAGAGAGAGAGAGAGAGAGAGAGGGGCGGAAGAGAGAGGGGCGGAAGAGAGAGATAAAGAGGGAGAGAGAGAAAGGGAGACAGACAGATAGAAAGTTCCCTGGCTGCAGTCTCCGGGGTGCTGAGACGCTGTGGTGTTTAGAGGAACATCTGGCTGTGTTCTCCACCGCTGCACTTATACATAGTTATCATCAGATTTGCATCATAGTTATCCCAGCATAATTACAGCACAGCACAGTGCACACACTCATTTAGCCATATAGACATCCACACTGCCTCAGTGTGTGTGTGTGTGTGTGTGTGTGTGTGTGTGTGTGAGAGAGAGGCAGGGAGAAACTTAGGAGCAGAGAAAATGCTATGTAGGTTTCAAAATGTAGCTCTAGAACTATGTGGGCTTGTACAGTATATATTCTGTGTGTGTGTGTGTGTGTGTGTGTGGGCATGTGTATATTGTGTGTGACTGTGTGTGCTTGTGTGTATAGGGTGTGTGTGTGTGTGTGTGGGCATGTGTATATTGTGTGTGACTGTGTGTGCTTGTGTGTATAGGGTGTGTGTGTGGGGGGGGGGGGCATGTGTATATTGTGTGTGACTGTGTGTGCTTGTGTGTATAGTGTGTGTGTGTGTATAGGGTGTGTGTGTGTGTGGCCATGTGTATATTGTGTGTGACTGTGTGTGTTTGTGTGTATAGTGTGTGTGTGTGTATAGGGTGTGTGTGTTTGTAGGCATGTGTATATTGTGTGTTACTGTGTGTACAGGGTGGTGTGTGTGTGTGTGTGTGTGTGTGTGTGTTTGTAGGCATGTGTATATTGTGTGTTACTGTGTGTACAGGGTGTGTGTGTGTGTGTGTGTGTGTGTGTGTGTGTGTTTGTAGGCATGTGTATATTGTGTGTTACTGTGTGTACAGGGTGTGTGTGTGTGTGTGTGTGTGTGTGTGTGTGTTTGTAGGCATGTGTATATTGTGTGTTACTGTGTGTACAGGGTGTGTGTGTGTGTGTGTGTGTGTGTGTGTGTTTGTAGGCATGTGTATATTGTGTGTTACTGTGTGTACAGGGTGTGTGTGTGTGTGTGTGTGTGTGTGTGTGTTTGTAGGCATGTGTATATTGTGTGTTACTGTGTGTACAGGGTGTGTGTGTGTGTGTGTCTACTCCCTTATACCCCCCCCTGCATCTTCCCCCTCATACCCCCCAACTCCCCCCGCATCTTCCCCCTCATACCCCCCCCCCGCATCTTCCCCCTCATACCCCCCAACTCCCCCCGCATCTTCCCCCTCATACCCCCCAACTCCCCCCCGCATCTTCCCTCTTATACCCCCCCCCCCCCCCCGCATCTTCCCACTCATACCCCCCCCCCCTGCATCTTCCCCCTCATACCCCCCAACTCCCCCCCCCACCCGCATCTTCCCCCTCATACCCCCCAACCCCCCCCCCGCATCTTCCCCCTCATACCCCCCAACCCCCCCCCCGCATCTTCCCCCTCATACCCCCCAACCCCCCCCCCCCCCGCATCTTCCCCCTCATACCCCCCCTGCATGTTGGGCTCTGACAGATGAGAAATGTCAGCTGTCCTGTTTGTATTGGGGAGTTTTTGCTCTATTCATCTGCTTCATTAGTGCCGCCTGCAGCAGCCCTGACAGCTGCTCGCCGCTCCACTCCACACACACACACACACACACATACCAACAAACACACCCCAACACACACACATAACATACTCACAACCACAACCCAGCATGCACACACACACACACCAACACACACATACCAACAAATACACCCCAGCACACACACATAACACACACGCACACACACACAAATACACCCCAGCAAACACACACACACCTACACACACACACACACCTACCTACACACACACACACACACACCTACCTACACACACACACACACCACCCTGCACTCCTCCCCCTCCCCGGCCCTGGATTTTTCAGCCTAATTTGATGCAGCGCTGCCGAGATGACGGGCGAGATGATTGACTCGCACCCTGACCCCTGGGCCCCCATGAAGCCTGCCTACACACACATACACACACACACACACTCACACACATCGTAGCTTTGTGCTCAATATTGTTGCCTACACACACACACACACACACTCACAGTAGCTTTGTGCTCAATACTGTTGCCCACACACACACACACACACACACACCGTAGCTTTGTGCGCAATACTGTTGCCTACACACACAGACACACACACACACTGGCCTCATTGGTATGCAGGGGGGGCGTCCACTGGGCACGCGCTGGCCTGCTGTCTGTCTGTCTGTCTGTCTGTCTGTCTGTCTGTCTGTCTGTCTGTCTGTCTGTCTGTCTGTCTGTCTGTCTGTCTGTCTGTCTGTCTGTCTGTCTGAGAGGCAGCTGCTGCTGCTGGTGATGTGGGCAAACACACACACACTCACACACACACGCACACGTGCCTGTACACACATATATACACATGCACACACATACACATGCAAACACACACACACTCACACACACACGCACACGTGCCTGTACACACATATATACACATGCACACACATACACATGCATACACACCCACACACACACTCACACACACACGCACACGTGCCTGTACACACATATATACACATGCACACACATACACATGCATACACACCCACACACACACTCACACACACAGGTGCACACTATTTACAAACATTTCCTTTAGAGCGTGCACAACCCACACTGCAGCCACTCCTCTGCATACGCTTGCACGCTTCCCCTAATGGCCAAACACCTTCTCACCCCGCCCCTTACCCCCCTCTCACCCCCCTTACCCCCTCTCACCCCCCCCCCACCCCTCTCACCCCCCCACCCCTCGCCACTCTCTTACCCCCCTTCACACTCCTCTCTTACCCCCCTTCACACACCTCTCTTACCCCCCCCACACACCTCTCTTACCCCCCCCCACACACCTCTCTTACCCCCCCACACACCTCTCTTACCCCCCTCGCCACTCTCTTACCCCACCCCCCACCCCCCGCCACTCTTCCTCCTCCACCCCCCACTCTCATCCCGCTCTCCCCTACACCAGCCTCTGCTGCCCTATCACCCCCAAGTCCTGTGTGTGTGTGTGTGTGTGTGTGTGTGTGTGTGTCCACGCTGCATGTAAAGGTCTCGCTGAAGAGAGAGGAAGCTGGCCTCTCGCTTAATGAATATTGATCTTTTTTTCTCCCTTTTCCCTGCCACTCTCTCTCTCTCTCTTCCCTCTCTCTCTTCCCTCTCTCTCTCTCTCTCTTTCTCTCTCTCTCTTTCCCTCTCTCTCTTTCCCTCTCTCTCTTTCCCTCTCTCTCTCTCTCTCTCTCTCTCTCTCTCTCTCTCTCTCTCCCTCTCTCTCTCTTCCCTCTCTCTCTCTCTCTCTCTCTCTCTCTCTCTGTCTTTCCCTCTCTCTCTCTCTGCATACCAATTAAAAGCAGGAGAGAATGCATCTCTGCGCTGCTCCGCTCAGCCTGGCCCTCACACACCCCCACCCCCACACCCCCTCCCCCTCACACACCCCTCCCCTCCCGCTGCCTCCCCCACCCCCTCACACACCCCCACCCTCCCCCACCCCTCCCCTCCCCCACCCCTCCCCCTCCCGCTGCCTCCTGACGTGAGTGACAGGTGGTAACGAGTGCACAGAGGAGAGAATGAGAAAATGAGCAACTAAGACCGAGGGAGAAAGAGAGAGGAAATCAAAACAGGACAGAGAGGGAGAGACAGAGGGAGAGTAGTAAATGTACTTTGTTCAGTACAAATGTACATTTGCCATATTGTATTCTTATGCACAAATAGTTTTTATAAGTTGACTACAGGTGCCTAGTGAGACTGGGCACCTTTTCTGTAAAATATGTTCGGTTAAAAAGCATTGAAAAAATGCACTTTATTTTCCTTTTCAATAAATTGAACATAGAAATAATATTTGTCTGGTTTTGTTGAGTGAATGATAAGTAATAAGTAATAATTATAAAGTAATATGTATCGATATCGGAATCGAATCGAATTGAATTGCACTGTTTCGAAAATCATATCGTATCGCGAGCCCTGTATCGTAAATCGTATCGAATCGCCATGTCCTAGATGATACCCAGCCCTAGCGTGCGGTGTGTGTGTGTGTGTGTGCATAAGGTAAAGGGGGTGAGGTGTGTGTGTGTGTGTGTGTGTGTGTGCATAAGGGAAAGGTGGTGAGGTGTGTGTGTGTGCATAAGGTAAAGGTGGTGAGGTGTGTGTGTGTGTGTGTGTGTGTGTGTGTGTGTGTGTGTGTGTGTGTGCGCATAAGAGAAAGGTGGTAAGGTGTGTGTGTGTGTGTGTGTGTGTGTGTGTGTGTGTGTGCGCATAAGAGAAAGGTGGTAAGGTGTGTGTGTGTGTGTGTGTGTGTATGCATAAGGGAAAGGTGGTGAGGTGTGTGTGTGTGTGTGTGTGTGTGTATGCATAAGGGAAAGGTGGTGAGGTGTGTGTGTGTGTGTGTGTGTGTGTGTGTGTGTGTGTGTGTGTGTGTGTGTGTGTGTGTGTGTGTGTGTGTGTGCATAAGAGAAAGGTGGTGAGGTGTGTGTGTGTGTGTGTGTGTATGCATAAGGGAAAGGTGGTGAGGTGTGTGTGTGTGTGTGTGTGTGTGTGTGTGTGTGTGTGTGTGTGTGTGTGTGTGTGTGCATAAGAGAAAGGTGGTGAGGTGTGTGTGTGTGTGTGTGTGTGTGTGTGCATAAGAGAAAGGTGGTGAGGTGTGTGTGTGTGTGTGTGTGTATGCATAAGGGAAAGGTGGTAAGGTGTGTGTGTGTGTGTGTGTGTGTGTGTGTGTGTGTGTGTGTGTGTGTGTGTTTGTGTGTGTGTGTGTGCATAAGGGAAAGGTGGTAAGGTGTGTGTTTGTGTGTGTGTGTGTGTGTGTGTGTGTGTGTGTGTGTGTGTGTGTGTGTGTGTGCATAAGGTAAAGGTGGTGGGGTGTGTGTGCCGTGTGACACCATGTTCCATCTCTCCCTGGTGAGGTAGCCAAAGGTGTCCGTATGCTTTGGGGAAAAAAAACAGCAGCGTCCCTCTTGATTTTGCTACATGCGAAGTTTTGCAACAGTCCGACCAATGACCAATTCGACCATCAACAACGCCAACGACTAACCAAGTATGTCGTTCCACCTCGGTTATCATTACAAAAACACACATCCAACTGAAAGACACATGACTTTTATAACATGAACATGTAGCTGTGGCATACACTAGCTTAAAAACAGCTACTTAAGTGCTGGACATGGCAGGGAATTATGGGTATTTTTCAGTGATGGTTTCATGTTTGCGGTGTGTGTGTGTGTGTGTGTGTGTGTGTTGGCATGGCACTGCGTGGCGCCAGTGTAGCTTTCAGTCTGGGCGAGGCGGCAATCATGGGTATTTTGCGGTTGTGGTTTAGTGTTTGCGGTGAGAGTGTGTGTGTGTGTGTGTGTGTGTGGGTGTGTTTATGGTGAGAGTGTGTGCGTGTGTGTGTGTGTGTGTGTGTGCGTGTGTGTGTGTGCCCTGCGTGGCGGCGGAGTAGCTTTCAGTCTGGGCGCGGCGTGCTGCCAGGCGTCAGTGTGAATGTGTGTGTGTGTGTGTGTGTGTGTGTGTGTGTTTATGGTGAGAGTGTGTGTGCGTGTGTGTGAGTGTGTGTGTGTGTGTGTGTTGGCGCTGCGTGGCGGCGGAGTTGCTGCCAGGCGTCAGCGTGAGTGTGTGGCGCGCCGTGACAAGTGCCTGCTGGGCGGCCGCGTGGCCTAATGCGCTGTGGCGGCGCGCTCACTAATCACACATTTACATATGCAATGACCTACATCTGCATGTCAGCTCGCGCCCTCCGTACACCCAATCCCCCCATGCCCCCCTCCCTCCCTCCCTCCCACCCTCCCATGCCCCCCTCTGCCCCCCTCTGCCCCCCTCTGCCCCCCGCCATGCACCCCCACACCAGCCTGGGTGCAGGGGGGGTGGAGGCAGTCTGTGTGTGTGTCTAACCTTCCTGAAACACCACACACATGCCCTCCCACGCCAGCCTGGGTGGAGACAGTGTCTGTGTGTGTGTGTGTGTGTGTGTGTGTGTGAGTGTGTGTGTGTGTGTGTGTGTGTGTGTGTGTGTGGGAGGTCTAACCTTCCTGAAACACCACACACACGGCCTCCCAGGGCAGGGAGGGGGCATCGGGGTGGGCAGGAGTGGGGGGTGGGGGGCGAGGGTTAGTGTGGTACGGATGGACGGATGGCTAGGGTGAGTGAGGGGGAGGGCATGGGGGGGGGGGCAGAGAGGGGTGGGGGGGGGCAGAGAGGGGTAGGTAGGGGGGCGAGGGTTAGTGTGGTACGGATGGACGGCTGGCTAGTGTGAGTGAGGGGGAGGGCATTGGGGGGGGGGGGGGGGGGGGGGGCAGAGAGGGGTGGGGGGGGGCAGAGAGGGGGGCGAGGGTTAGTGTGGTACGGATGGACGGCTGGCTAGTGTGAGTGAGGGGGAGGGCATAGAGGGGGAGGGCATAGAGGAGGGGGGGAGGGGGGCAGAGGGGGGGAGGGGTGGAGAGTGGACGGTGGCTTTTTTGGCAGCCGAGGGGCCGGAGTGCCAGGCGGCATTAGGCGAGACGGGGGCGTGTGGGCATGAGGCCCTTCATTAGGGCTAATCTGTTTAGCAGTGGGCAGTGGATGTAAACTTCACAGGCCATTTGCCGCACCCTGCCGCCCTCTGGCCTCGCCCTCAAAGGGTAGCGGGGGACCGCCGTGACTGACAGGCTGTCGCATCGACTGCCCTCGTCCGCCCGTCACACACACACACACACGCACACATGCGCACACACACACACGCACACACACACACATGCAAGCAAGCAAAAGACCACCAAGACCTAACACCCACACAGACACACAAAAAAAACAACAAAACATGTTCATGCCACTGGGGTTGGTCATTCGCTTGCGACGCCATTTGTCCGAAACGCAGTCTGACTCAAGAGGAGAGACTGAATGACAGGGAGTAGACAGAGAGTGAGAGTGAAAGAGAGAGAGAGCGAGAGAGTGAAAAAGAGAAAGACAGAGAGAGAAAGAGAATGAGGGCAAAGTACCCATCCCTCCTGGTTGTTTATGATGTGGAAATAGACGTATATGACTGTCCACTAGAGGGGGGTTGGCGTGTGTTAACACTGTAGGGCGGAGAGGGAGGGGGTGGTGGGGGGGGGGGGGGGGGGTGTTCATGGTGAGGGGGGGGGTGTTCATGGTGAGGGGGGTTGGCGTGTGTTAACTGTAGGGGGGAGGGGGGTGTGGTGGAGGGGGGGGGGGGTGGGGGGGGTTTATGAGGAGGTTGGTGAGGGGGGGGTTGGCGTGTGTTAACACTGTAGGGGGCAGAGGGAGGGGGTGGGGGGGGGTGCCACTGATGACACGATGACACGGGCACAAACACACACAGACACAGGCCACCACTGGCCAACTGACAGCAGCCAAGTGCCAGACAGATGGATGGGGGGGGAAGAGGATGGAACAGAGAGACGGAGAGAGAGAGAGAGAGAGGGAGAGAGAGGGGAGAGTAAGGGAAGCAGAGGCAGAGAGAGAAAAAGAAAAAGAGACAGAGACAAAGACAGAGAGAGGACAGCAGAGAGGCACGGCGAGCGGACAGACAGAGCAACGTGGGGGGGTGGAGGGGTGTTAGCAAGAGAAATAGAGATGGGAGGGTGGAGAGAGAAAGAGATGGAGGTATGAAGGAGGTTAGGTAACGATAGAGAAGGAGGGGTGGAGGAGGGAGAGACAGAGAGATAGAGATGGAGGGGTGGAGGAGGGAGAGACAGAGAGATAGAGATGGAGGGGTGGAGGAGGGAGAGACAGAGAGATAGAGATGGAGGGGTGATGTGACAGCACAACACTGGCACTGGCTGCCAAGCAGAGGACAAGAGGAGGAGAGGAGGAGGAGAGGAGGAGAGGAGGAGGAGAAGAGGAGGAGGAGGAGGAAGAGGAGGAGAGGAGGAGAAAGAGGAGAAAGAGGAGGAGGAAGAGGACTAGAGCAGGAGGAGGAGGAGGAAGAGGAGGAGGAAGAGGAGGAGGAGGAGGAGAGAGAACAGGAGGGGGAGGAGGAGGAGGAAGAGGAGGAGCAGGAGAGAGAACAGGAGGGGGAGGAGGAGGAGAGAGAGGAGGAGGAGGAGCAGGAGGTTCTGCACACAACAAGGGGGAAGGAGGAGGAGAGAGGGAATGAACAAGTGAGAGAGCAGAGCAAAGAGAGAGGGATACAGAGAGGAGTAGAAAAGAAAAGAGGAGAAGAGAGAGAAGGACAGAGACAATGACAGAGGGAGAGAAACAGAGAGAGACAGAGAGAGAGAAACAGACAGACAGAGAGTCTCAGAGACAGAGAGAGAGAGAAAAAGAGAGAGAGAGTCAGACAGAGAGAGAAAGACAGAGGCAGAGAGAGAGAGAGAGAGAGAGAGACACACACACACACAGAGAAAGAGAAGGAGAGAGAGAGACAGACAAAGAGAGAAAGAGATGGAGAGAGAGAGAGAGAGAGAGAGAGAGAGAGAGAGAGAGAGAGAGAGAGAAAGAGAGAGAGAGAGAGAGAGAGAGAGAGAGGCCAGGAGTTCTCTTGTTACGGTTGCTCTCGTCAGCTGAGCTCTGCAATATTTATCCCTCAGCCCTCGACAGGCTGCGTGCGGCTCAGCGCCAGCGACAGAGGAAAGAGAGAAAAAAACGAATCAAAGATCTCTTCCAACGCTTGCATAGAGAGCACGAGGAGGGCTCCTTCAGTCACAATCAGCGCCCACAACCTGCCCCCAAAATACCCAACCTCAAAAACACTTCCAAGCTCTCTCTCTCACACACACAATCTCTCTCTCTCTCACCTTCTTCCTCCCTCTCTATCCCCCTCTCCCATGCCGCGCGCTGCAAACGTAGCTATTAAATATGTAAGTGGTGCCAGGCACTCAAGGCAAGTACTGTATATATAGCTTATGCATATGTAGTGCACCTCCCGGGAGTCCGTGCTATGATACCGCCAACCATGCCAGGGCCATGCAGCCCTCCTGGCTTCATCCCAGCAATGACGCACATCCAGGAAAAAAGGCCCAGAGACAGAGACAGAGACAGAGAGAGAGAGAGAGAGAGAGAGAGAGAGAGGAAGAAGAAAGAGGAGGGGGGTCTTTCTGAAAAGTCCTTGGAACTAGTGGAAGGGCCTCTTCTTAGTCTGTCCTTAGTGGATAATGCACCAGCCTCCTTCCTCTGTCCCATAATGCACCAGCCTCCTTCCTCTGTCCCATAATGCACCAGCCTACTTCCTCTTTCCCATAATGCACCAGCCTCTTTCCCATAATGCACCAGCCTCTTTCCTCTTTCCCATAATGTATCAGCCTCCTTCCTCTTTCCCATAATGCACCAGCTTCCTTCCTCTGTCCCATAATGCACCAGCCTTCTTCCTTTCCCATAATGCACCAGCCTCTTTCCCATAATGCACCAGCTTCCTTCCTCTTTCCCATAATGCACCAGCCTCCTTCCTCTGTCCCATAATGCACCAGCCTTCTTCCTCTTTCCCATAATGCACCAGCCTCCTTCCTTTTTTCCATAATGCACCAGCCTCTTTCCCATAATGCACCAGCCTCCTTTCTCTTTCCCATAATGCACCAGCCTCCTTTCTCTTTCCCATAATGCACCAGCCTCTTTCCTCTGTCCCATGATGCACCAGCCTCCTTCCTCTGTCCCATGATGCACCAGTCTCTTTCCTCTTTCTTCTCCTCATACAGCTGCTCTCCTCTACCAGATTCCTCCCTTCTTTCACATTTCCCCCTCTGCAATCATCTCCTCCTCTCTCCTCTCCTCTCCTCTCCCTCTCTCTTTCTCAAGCTTCTGCGAGCCCCAGCCTTCGCCCATTTCTTCTTCCTGTACCTGCTCTCGGTGTGCATGTCACTTCCTGTCCCTGCGCTGGGCCGAGGCCCACATCTCTACTCCTCCTGATGAAGTGATGAAGTGGCTCTTATTAAACGAGTTATAATAGGCCTGCCTGTGTTAACATCCTCAGCACACACACTTGCTCCGCATGCTGAGCTGGAAGAAAAACTGCATAAAGGTGTGTGTGTGTGTGTGTGTGTGTGTGTGTGTGTGTGTGTGAGTTTGTGAACGTGTGTCTACCTGTGTGTGTGTGTTTCCTGTGGCAGTGGAAAAGTAGGTTCAGCTTTGACGGAGGGCGAGAGCTGAAGACTGCTGAGGAGAGAGAATGTAATTATCACCTCCGTTTCCACCTACACACACACAAGGGCGCGCACACACTCTCTCACACACACACAAACACGCACACACACGCACACACACGCACGTGCACGCACACACACACACACACACACACACAGCACAGAAAGAAGGAAAAAGGAAGGTGTGGGTGTACCTGACCAACTGCTGGGTAGGCAGCAGGTTGGAGTGATGGAGGCAATGTGGAGGGGAGATGTGGAGGGGAGATGTGGAGGGTGGAGGGTGTGTGTGGAGGGGCAATGTGTAGGGTGGAGGGGAGATGTGGAGGGTGGAGGGTGTGTGTGGAGGGGCAATGTGGAGGGTGGAGGGGAGATGTGGAGGGTGGAGGGGAGAAGTGGAGGGTGGAGGGTGTGTGTGGAGGTGTGTGTGGAGGGGCAATGTGTAGGGTGGAGGGGAGATGTGGAGGGTGTGTGTGGAGGTGTGTGTGGAGGGGCAATGTGGAGGGTGGAGGGGAGATGTGGAGGGGAGATGTGTAGGGTGGAGGGTGTGTGTGGAGGGGAGATGTGGAGGGTGGAGGGTGTGTGTGGAGGGGAGATGTGGAGGGTGGAGGGTGTGTGTGGAGGGGCAATGTGGAGGGTGGAGGGGAGATGTGGAGGGGAGATGTGGAGGGTGGAGGGGAGATGTGGAGGGGAGATGTGGAGGGGAGATGTGGAGGGTGGAGGGTGTGTGTGGAGGGGCAATGTGGAGGGTGGAGGGGAGATGTGGAGGGTGGAGGGGAGATGTGGAGGGGAGATGCGGAGGGTGGAGGGGAGATGTGGAGGGGAGATGTGGAGGGGAGATGTGTAGGGTGGAGGGTGTGTGTGGAGGGGCAATGTGGAGGGTGGAGGGGAGATGTGGAGGGGCGATGTGTAGGGTGGAGGGTGTGTGTGGGGCTGTGTGTAGAGAGGAGATGTGGAGGGTGGAGTGTGTGTGGAGGGGAGATGTGGAGGGGAGATGGTGCAGGGTGGATATGGGGGTGTGTGTGGAGGGTGGATGGTGAAGGGCGTGTGTGGAGTGGTGATGCGGAGGGTGGATGGTGGAGGGTGGAGGGGCGACAGGAGAGGAGCAGGCCCTGTTGCATGCTGGGATATGTGAAGGGGTGGAGGATATGGGCGGAGGGGCTGAGTGTGGGTGTGCGTGTGTATGCGTGTGTATGTATGTATGTATGTATGTATGTATGTGTGTGTGTGTGTGGGTGTGCGTGTGTATGTATGTGTGTGTGGCGGGGGCTGGGGTGTAGAGTGGGGGTGTTCAAACGGTAGAGACTTCCAGTGGCTTCAGTCTGGCGAAGCTGGAAGCCATCCAATTAGGAACTTTATGCAGTGCGAGAGGGTGTGCCTGTGAGAGTGTGAGTCTGATACAAAGAAAGGAGGTGAACAAAGACAGTGTGTGTGTGTGTGTGTGTGTGTGTGTGTGTGTGTGTGTGTGTGTGTGTGTGTGTGTGTGTGTGTGTGTGTGTGTGTGTGTGCAGGGAAAAAGACATGGAAAGAACGGAGAAGAGAGAAAGCAAAGACAGAGAGATAGAAGGAAAGTGAAGAAGCCGACTAATCCCACCTCAAGCTGGTAAGGCCGTGTGTGTGGTGTGAGTGTGTGTGTGTGAGTGTGTGTGACCAATCCCACCTCAAGCTGGTAAAGCCGTGTGTGTGGTGTGAGTGTGTGTGCGTGTGTGTGGGTGTGCGTGTGTGTGACCAATCTAATCTCTGGCTGGTAAGGCCGTGTGTGTGTGTGTGTGAGTGTGTGTGTGTGTGTGTGTGCACGTGTGTGTGACCAATCTCACCTCTGGCTGGTAAGGCCGTGTGTATGTGTGTGACCATTCTCTCCTCTGGCTGGTAAGGCTGTGTGTGTGTGTGTGTGTGTGTGTGTGTGTATGTGTCCTACCTCTTGCTGGTAAGGTTGGACTGCTTCCTGTTGACCTTGTGGCTCTGCGTTCATGTTGGCAGGAGCTCAATCCCTTACACCCCTTCAGACACACACACACACACACACACACACACACACACACACACACACACACACACACACACACACACACACGACAATATGTATTAATCCAGTGCTAAATGACCTCATCACAGCATCCTGCCCTCACCAACATGGCCGACTTTATCAACCAACTTTACCATGTCCACTGTTGCCTTTAGCATGTCCAGTCTGGTTTGGATGACCTTACTGCAGCTGACCCAAACTTATTCCAACAACAACAACAACCAAACAAACACAAAACACAAACTTTAAAGCTAGACTTTACAATTGACATTTTATTTTCAGTCAGCAAGCATAATTTTATGATTCGTGTGGATAAACACTTTTAAATGTGTTAAGGTTGTTGGAGGTGACAATGGCTGTTTATAAATGGGCATATAAAAAGTCACCAATGCACAATCAAGTGGAACCCGACCAAGTAAACAGCATACCATGGTGCTTCAGCTCGCAAATACACAGCGCATACACGGCGCAGGCACATAAAGATGCGAGAGGCGGGCAGGCGAGCGAGGCAAGCACGCGGGGGGGGGGGGGGGGGGGTGTGGGGGTGAGTTTTTCCAGCAACAAAAACAGACAGAGGGAATAAATTAGCTGACGACGGTGACAGAAACGCAAATACAAAATATGCCTCGTGTTTCCTCGCATCCAGGCAGGCGAGGGGAGGTGTGTGTGTGTGTGTGTGTGTGTGTGTGTGTGTGTGTGTGTGTGTGTGTGTGGCACGGAGGGGGCCTCGGCCCGAGCGATGGCGGCGGAGCCGTCAGAATTTTAATGACTCTGTCAGGAGCGCCGCTCGTCTGTCACACAGCAAGGCCTCGCTACTGTCCCACCGATCTGAGGGAGTCACCACCGCTACCCCACCCCCACCCCCACCACCGCCTCCCCATTACGTTTGAAAAACAGAAATGAAAAGGGGGGGCGGGCATTCACCGTCTGTCTTGCGATGCATCTTCAGGACAATGGTATCCATACACAACCCCCCACCTACACTCACACACACACACACACACGCCCCATCACCACCATCTTGGAGCCAATTAAAAGCAATGTCTTCCTCGGCCCCAAAAAAACAGAAGCAGGCTGATTTAGCAAAGGTTAATCACGTTAATTAAAGGCAAATACGACAGTGTCCAGATTTTCAGTGGCACTGGCTGCAGTCTGGGTTTGTTGTTCTTGTTGTCTCGCTGCCTCTGCTGAAGGTTTTTTTCTTGCTCTTGCTGCTGTTTACTTGTTGTTTTTCTTGAACAAATCAAGTTTGGAGGGCTACTGCAAACTCCTTGGCCAGCACTTGTACTTAGACAGTCTGCCTGGATAATTTAACGCTTGTGTTCCCCTTCAGTCGATTCACTCGGTACAACACAGAAGTATGGGATATCACGCCCTCGCGTGTCTGGCTGAAGACACCTCTATTCACGCCTGAAAGGCACGTGACGCGTGGTGACGTAGGCGGGTCCGCCCGACTCGCATATAAGCGAGTCACCCGCGTCATCACCTCAGTTCAAGCTCTCTTCACCTGCGCTTGGACACCTCATCTGCTGCACCGCCTGTCTTGCCTGCGAGCTGGTTGTAAGTGTGCTACCTGTAAACAGCTTAACTTAACTTCTAAACAGCTTAACTGTCCTACCTGGTTTGTCGGCAACATCCTCATATTGGTGAGTCGCTTTCCTCCGGGGCGCTGTTTTAGTGATTAGTGAACTTGTAGTGTCTCATAGCCATGTGCTCACTCCCAACTAAGTCCCCTTTGAAGCCCGGTGTCAGACCTTGCCCCCAGGGTTGTGGCTTTTCTCTCCATGAGAAAGACTACCACGAGGCTTGCCCGGTCTGCCTGGGAATCTTCCACGCCCGCAGAGCTCTGTCCCATCCTGACGAGTGCGCCTTCTGTCGCCAGCTCAGGCGGGCTACCCTCGAACGGCGTGTGAAGTTTGTGGAAAAGATCCTCGGTCAGGCATCTGCTACGCGGGACCCTCTCCTCTCCGCCCCCCCTTCTCCCCAGGAGGACCTGGAGTTGGAGGGTGGAACGGTGGCTAGCTGGGCTGACCACATGGAGGAGCTAAGTGGGCTGGAGCTAGCAGCTCCATCTCCCGAAGCTCATCCATCCGCGCCCTTCGTGGCTGCGGAGGAGGATATTTTCGACCTTGGGTTAGATGAGCATGGTCTGTCCGATGACGAACCGGACCTACAGGCGGCTCAATGTGTTTCACCTGTTGCGGTCGACTGTCAGGGCGAGGTGGATAATTCCTTCTTTGCCCTATACCGTCGTGCAGCTCATAAGGTGGAAGTTCCGTGGCCCTCCGCGGCCCCAGCTCAGAGACCCACTCGGTTCTCTGGTTTCTTCTTGCCCCAGGCACCTGCTGCTGTGAAGCTTCGCCTTCCGCTTTTCCCCGATTTCGTTACGGAGTTAACGTCTTCGTGGAATAAGCCCTTCTCTACTCGTGCCTCCGTGCCCGGCTACGCGCAGTTCCTGGAGCATGAGGGAGCCGAGACCTCCGGTCTGTTACATCCGCCACCCATGGAGCCATCGTTGGCCGCCTACCTGGCTCCCGCTCACAACCATGGGGTTGTAGGTCAGTCAACGCTCCCGTCGAAGCACTGCCGCTTCTCCTACAGCCAGCTGGAGAAGTGCTATAAAGCACAGGCTACCACAGCTCGCGCCATGTCCTCTATGTCTCTGCTGCAGACGTACCAGGCCATGTGCCTAGCCGAGTTAGATAGTCTGCTGCCCGCTGGAAGCCCCGCTACTGACCTGCTCAACGAGATCAGAGTTGCTACGGACTACACTTTGCACATGACCCGCTGTGCTGCTCTGTCCTTGGGTAGAGGATTGGCAACCACCGTGGTGGCCCAGCGTCATTTGTGGCTCACCCTCTCAGACATGCCTGACAGGGATAGAGTCTCTTATCTTGACGAGCCAATTTCCCCCTCAGGTTTGTTTGGTCAGTCGCTCGATGCAATTCAAGCATCATTTGAATTGCGTAAGAAGCAGGCTGAGGCCCTTCGTAGCGTGTTGCCCAGACGTGACGTCGTGAAGCCCAAGCCACCGGCACCCTTCCGACGGCAGGTTCAGTCGTCCCAGCCCGTCAACAAGAGGGCTGCGTCTGCTTCCCCAGCTCCCCCCGGTCAGCCTTCGAGTAGTGCTGCACGCCAGCCTGCTTGGCCCAGACCTCCTCCTCCTCCTCCCGGTCCACAGAGAGGCACCGCGTTTAGGAAGAGGAAGCCAAATTCCTCCTAGCTCCGGCTTCATCCCACGGAGGGCTGTCGCTTGCGGGAGACACCGCAGCCCCCCTTTCAGTGCCACCAGAGTCGTGCCACAGTTTGTTTCAGGGCCCCAGTCCGAAAAGGACTCGTTTGTCCCTCACACAGTCTCCCAAGCACACCCACCTTCCAACACCAGTTCTGTGTTCAGCCCAGAGTTCGGGCAAATTAAAGCAGTGTGTGTTTTGTGTTGCAAAAAAGCCTCAAATAAAAAATGCTGTTCATTTGCAAAATGTGTGCATAAGCGGTTTCCCCTGTGCGCCTACCCCCCTTTGGCCACATGGGGGCACCAGCGCTCCATTCATATCCCCACCGGGTCGTCTCACTTCCCAGATTGCCCACTGGCGCACCATAGAGGTTTCGCCATGGGTCGAATCCACAATAGCCAGGGGATACAGGCTGCAATTTCGCTTCCGTCCTCCTCGGTTCTCCACTGTTGTCGAGACGAAGGTCTCGGGAGCTGCAGTTGTAGTCATGAGGGAGGAAATAAACACTCTGCTCTCGAAACGGGCGATACGGGTTGTTCCTCACACAGAGGCTCACAGCGGCTGGTACAGTCGTTATTTTGTAGTACCCAAACGCAATGGCGGGTTACGTCCGATTCTGGACCTCCGTGCATTGAACAAGCATCTGAGGGTTTTCAGTTTCAGAATGTTAACATTACGTCAACTTCTGCGCTCGGTCGGTCTGGGGATGTGGTTCACCTCGATAGACCTGACAGATGCCTTTCAGCATATAGCTATTCAGGCCGCCCACAGAAAGTTCCTCAGATTTGCGTTCGAGGGCACTGCTTACGAGTATCTCGTCCTCCCCTTCGGTCTGGCACTGTCTCCCCGTTGCTTTTCAAAGATACTGGAAGCAGCGCTCGCTCCCCTGCGAGCTCAGGGAATACAGATTCTAGCTTACCTAGACGATATGGCCGTAGTATGTCGGTCCCAACAACAAGCAGCCACGCACACGGCCATGGTGCTGTCCCATCTTCAGATGTTGGGCTTTTCGGTGAACTACGAGAAAAGCTCCCTGACACCCAAACAACGGATGGAGTTTCTCGGTCTCGAGGTGTGCTCTCTCACCGGTCGAGCTTTCTTAGCGGCGCACAGAGAGGCTGCGTTCCGCGAATGCCTAGCTCTTTTTCAATTGGGACACAAACTCCGTTTTCTCACTTTCCTCCGCTTGCTGGGTCTTATGGCCTCTATGATAGCGGTGGTGCCTCTGGGCTTATTGCACATGAGAGCGTTTCAGCGCTGGGTACTGTCTCACCGTCTGGACACATCTCGACATTTAAACAGGAAGCTTTTGGTGGATGCAGCTTGCCTCTCGGCTCTGTCACCTTGGAGGCAGCAGGGTCTGCTCCGCCAGGGTGCACCACTAGGCAGGATAGTCTCCCGAAAGCTTATAACGACGGATGCGTCCCTCAAGGGCTGGGGAGCAATTTGCGAGGGGAATACTGTGAGGGGAGAGTGGTCCCCTTCTCAGAGCAGACTCCACATAAATTATCTGGAGCTGTTGACGGTGTTCCTAGCTCTCAAGCATTTTCTCCCGTTCGTGGGGGGGCATCATGTTCTGATCAGATCAGACAACACCACAGTTGTGTCGTACATAAACAGACAGGGGGGAACTCGTTCTCTACCCTTGTTGCAGCTAGCGAAGTCACTGCTCCTATGGGGCGAGCGTCATCTGCTGTCAGTTCGTGCGACTCACGTTCCGGGTGTTCTCAACCAGGGTGCCGACCTTCTCTCCAGAGGGGGGCCCCTTGTGAGAGAGTGGCGTCTCCATCCCGAGGTGGTGTCTCTGATCTGGGATCGGTATGGCAGGGCCAACGTCGATCTCTTCGCATCCAAAGAAAACGCGCACTGTCCTCTGTTCTTCTCGATGCGAGATCCCAGCGCTCCATTAGGAGTGGATGCACTGGCACACACCTGGCCGAGGTGCCTGCTATACGCATTTCCCCCGGTGGAACTGATCCTCCCCACACTGGAGCGAGTTCGCCGAGATGGACTCTCTTTAATCCTGGTGGCTCCGTACTGGCCAGCGAAGCCATGGCATGCGGAAATAATCAGCCTACTGGTGGACGAACCGTGGTCTCTCCCTTTCCGTCCGGATCTCCTATCGCAGGCGGGGGGAGAGATTGTGCACCCCCGACCGGACCTGTGGCGCCTGCGGGCTTACCGGCTGAGCGGTCGCGCTTAGTGGCTAAGGGACTGCCTCCTGCGGTCATTGCTACTATTCAAAGTTCAAGAGCATCGTCCACTAGGACTCTGTATTCTTATAAGTGGCGTGCTTTCGAACATTGGTGCCTGGACAGAGATCTGGTGCCCTTTCAGTGCTCTGTGGTGGATATTTTGTCGTTTCTGCAGGAGCTTTTTGATCAGGGTCTTTCTTTCTCAACCATAAAGGTCTACCTGTCAGCTATATCGGCTTGTCATGTGGGCTTTGACGGCGTGTCACCTGGAGCGCACCCCCTGGCTATTCGCTTCATGCGGGGAGTGCGTCGCCTGAGACCCTTCACGAGGTCGTCAGTACCCTCGTGGGACCTGCCTGTTGTCTTAGAAGTTTTATGTGGTTCTCCTTTCGAACCGCTGGACTCGATAGACATTAAGTTCCTCTCTTACAAGACCGCGCTTCTGCTCGCCTTGGCTTCGGCTAAGCGTGTGTCTGACATTCATGCCTTATCTGTACATCCGTCCTGTACTCAGTTTGCCACTGATGGAGCTAAGGTTGTTTTGTACCCCAACGCGGCGTACTTGCCTAAGGTTCTGCCTAAGTCTTATCAGTCTATGGCGATTATTTTACATGCCTTCTCGCCCCCTCCGTTTACATCCGAGGAGCAAGAGAGGCAGCACTGCTTATGTCCTGTTCGAGCGCTGCATGTATATATATCTCGCACTCAAGGATTTAGGTTGTGTGATCAGCTCTTTGTCTGCTTTGCTAATCCTGTTCGTGGTAAGGCCTTGTCGAAACAACGTCTTTCTCACTGGATCGTAGAAGCTATTGCTTTTGCTTACAGTAGCAGGGGCTTGCCGTCGCCCGTGGGCTTGCGGGCGCATTCTACTAGGGGGGTGGCGGCATCCTGGGCACTATTCAGGGGGGTGTCGCTGGAACAGGTCTGCTCTGCAGCAGCATGGTCGTCTCCCCATACTTTTGTACGCTTCTACTGCTTGGACGTAGTTGCCCCTTCGGTGGCTCATTCTGTCCTTTCCTCCGCAGCAGACTGACGTGTCGTTCAGCTTGGCTGTGCGGGGCGTGTATAGAGGTCCCATACTTCTGTGTTGTACCGAGTGAATCGACTGAAGGGGAACGTAAGGTTATACATGTAACCACTGTTCCCCGAGGGAGAGGAACGAGGTACAACACCGTTCTGCCCCGCTCAGCCTAGGTGCTCGGTGAAGAGCGCTAGGTTGAACTGAGGTGATGACGCGGGTGACTCGCTTATATGCGAGTCGGGCGGACCCGCCTACGTCACCACGCGTCACGTGCCTTTCAGGCGTGAATAGAGGTGTCTTCAGCCAGACACGCGAGGGCGTGATATCCCATACTTCTGTGTTGTACCTCGTTCCTCTCCCTCGGGGAACAGTGGTTACATGTATAACCTTACGTTTTTTACATCCAGTGCGCTACAGGATGAAAAGGGCCGTATCAGGTGGAGGCAGGCTTATGGATTTAAATTAATTGGCCTAAAGTCTCCAGAAACGCATCCAGACCACTTTCTCTGAAAGCCACTTCATACACGGAAAAAGTAAGGACTTCAGCAGGATAGACTGCAATGAGATGTCTGAAAGGCCTTGAAGTAGAGGATTTATACGGCACTGAGTCTAGGCATGCGATCTCAGAGGTATTGTGTTGAGAGTGTGTTCTGGTGGAAAATGATTCCCCGTAGGCTCCTGACGTGATGAAAACAAAAAGACACGGCCGGCGTTTAGACCGTCGCCATGCAACGCGTTCATTACCTTCCACTCCCCCCTCCCCTCCCCTCCCCTCCCGACCCAGCAGCACTTCCGGCTCCTCCAAGTCTGGATGTCTCCACGGCACTGCAGACACACACCATGCAACATGCAACATGCTTATTACCCCCCCCCTCCCCTCCCCTCCCGACCCAACAGCACTTCCGCCTCCTCCAAGTCTGGATGTCTCCACGGCACTGCAGACACACGCTGCTGGGCCACAACGGCTCAGGAGGTAGAGGAGTCGCCCGGCAACCAAAAGGTCGCTGGCTTGACTCCACCTCCTCCTGGCTAGGCCAAACCGTCCCTGAGCAAAACACTGAGTGCCATCCTGACTCGCGCCTTGCATGGCAGCCTTCACAACCAAGGTGTGTGTGAATAGGTGAATGTAAGGCATTCAATGTAAAGCGCTTCGGCTATTCTGCCGAGCATATGTGTGTGTGCTATATAAATGCAGTCCATTTACCATTTACATACTGTACAAGGAGTGTACAGGTAGTTACATACTGTACAAGGAGGGTACAGGTAGTTACATACTGTACAAGGAGGGTACTGGTAATTACATACTGCACGAGGAGGGTACAGGTAATTACATACTGCACGAGGAGGGTACTGGTAATTACATACTGCACGAAGAGGGTACTGGTAATTATGACCGCCGCTAGCGAAGCTAGCGAAAGCGGTCATTATAGTGTTGCCGCGACTTTTTTCCCTTTTTTTTCTTTTTTTTCCAGCAATTTTCCGTCAACGGTTTCCGGGACACTGGAAGTCATGGGGACATGAATCTTTGTAGGCATGTAGCCCTAGAACTTCTTCAGCGAATAGAAGCTTTTGGCCCCCAAGGGCCACCCCCCCGCTGTGCCAGTGTCCGTCAAAGAGGGGGAGACTGGCAAAAGTTTCTGCTGAATAACTCAATGAACGTTTCACCCAACGACATGAAATTTTTTTGATATGTCGGTGTTACAGAGACGTATCGACCCAGGCCATAAAGGCTCACTTGAAGCATAGCGCCACTTGGTGATAAGGGTAAATGCAAAAATTGGTATTTTGAGTTGCTAATATCTTGGACCGAGAAGGTGGGAACTGCGCAAAATACGTCATGCACGATCACCACAAAGACCTCTAACATCACAGCACGTGCCATACAATTTGGTCCATAGGGGGCGCTGTAATTGTAGAAAATGTCATTTACAACAACTTTTTTTTTATCGTGAAATCTATTGACCCTCACGCATTGAACAAACGAAAACAATTTCCGTCAAATTTTAACATTGCGAAAACGAATCTGAACGAACTCGTCATAGGCCGTTCATGTGAATCTTACCAAATTTGGTATATTTCATCTACAGACAATGCTGACAAAAAGTTATCAAAGGATTTATCTTGAGATAAACCGTTTCGAAGTTACACGTCAATGAACATTTAATACGTAGCTTAAAATTCTTCAAAAGTGCATATCTTGGCATTTAATTGCTCAAATTTGGTCAAAGTTGACATGCCATCTCTAAACAGCTTTCTTTTCATGTGTACTCAATTTTGTGACATTTCGTCATAAGGGGCGATGTTTATTGGCGAAGCTAGGTGTCAAAAAACAGTTTTTCTTAAATAATTTGTCAACAATTTTGCCCAAGACAATAATTTTGTGTTAGTATGTCAGTGTTACAGAGGCGTATCGGCCCAGCCCATAAACACTCACTTGAAGCATAGCGCCACCTAGTGATAAGGGTAATTGCAAAAATTGGGATTTTAAGTTGCTAATATCTTGGACTGAGAAGGTGGGAATTGCACAAAATACGTCATGCTCGATCACCACGAAGACCTCTAACATCACAGCACATGCCATACAATTTGGTCCATAGGGGGCGCTGTAATTGTAGAAAATGTCATTTTGCCTATTCCTTTCACAAATCACTCCTACACACTATACAAACACACACAATGTCATTCATTCAAAACCCACATTCATGCCCACTTCCAGAAAATCATTTCCACACAAATTCTCACCTCACAACACTGCTCTACCACACACTCATCATACCAACAGTTCCCACATTTCAATACACTGCGGCGGTCATACCATGTACCGCTATGCGGTACATCTAGTTACATACTGCACGAGGAGGGTACAGGTAGTTACATACTGCACGAGGAGAGTACAGGTAATTACATACTGCACGAGGAGAGTACTGGTAATTACATACTGCACGATGACGGTACAGGAAGTTACATACTGCATGAGGAGGGGGCAGGCGGCCTTGACTCTCCCCGCTGCTTGCTCACACGCTGTGGACGAGCGCTGACTGAGATGGCTCAGCATCTTGGCATCGGGCTGAAGCAGGGGCAAAGGAATATGGCCTCCTTGCCAGCTTTATGCACCCTGCTTTGGTGAATTTGGTGAATCAGGTTTGGCATTGCCAGTGTAAATACACACACACACACTGACGCTTGCCTGCGAATGTGCACACTCACACTTGAGTGCATGGACATACACACTTGAAAAAAAAAAAACACAAACACACACTCCGACCTACTCTCCATGTCAAAATAACCTGAGGGTGACTGGAAATGTATGTGTGCCCCTCTCTCTCACTGTGGTAAACACGGTCAGTTCATGGTGCCAGATTGCATCAGGGTCTGGCCTGGCAAAATTCAACCGCATAGGGAAAACATCATACTGAAAACACTCCATTTTCATGTGTTTTTATGCGTTGTGTCAAAAGCACCGCCTGGTCTCTGCACTTTGGGATGGCAGGATTTAAAGCCATTAGCAAAAGATATAAATATTCTCTGGGGAGGACATAACATGGCCATAGTCATAAAACTGAGGACAGAACCACAATGCATCATACAAAACCTGAGGCATAGCCAATTAAACTCAAAACTAAATTCAAAAACTAGTCCAGGATGCTGGACGAATCACCTTGCTTGCTGCTGTCTGCGCCGTTGCCTTTAGGTTGACAAGGCTAAAGCTATGTGACTACAACTGAATAACGCACACCCATTTAAACTTTCGACATATCAATAACACTCTTTATCGCTTACAGTATGGCTCCTAATTTTATTGCCCCTGAGGAACGTCATCTTTGGACAAAGCAGGTGCTGTCTTGCATTAAAACATGTCTGATACACGCTGGAGTTCTTAATCTGTACAAAAGCATCTCTACTAGCGGAAGTGATCCTATTACAGGCATAGTGCCTATTATCAGCCATTTCTGTTGCAGATCCAAATAAAATGAGGCTTTACCCGCAGAAAAAGAAGTTATCCACATGGAAATACAAATTCAGCTCCCGTGAACATTTGGTTTGAGTGAGTGAACTTATAACGTTTATTTTAAACTGATTTCACATTAAAATGTCTGTAGCCACCTGGTCGATAATAGACTCACTTACGCTAGATGGCATACAGTTGTTCTGTTGTGGTTGCGCACACAGTCTCACTGTTGCCATCTACCCTGTGCGAGCATGAGGGGGCTTCTTCACTTCCTCTTGAGCAGGAGATCACCCACACTAGAGACCAGAGGTTTATCAGAATTAAAACTCAGCCATCAGAAAAACCTGAGTGGCATTTCCTTCTCCCCGACCTCCTCCTTGCCTGCAGAGACCTCTTGGTGTAATACCATCAAAGCACATGTAGCACACCCCCACCCCCCCCCCACCTCACACGCCCCCTACCAACCTCCTACCCCTCTCCCCTTCTCGCCTGTCCAGGGAGTCCACCCCAGCGGAGCCCGAGGGGGTCGTCACCCCACCCCCACCGCCCACACACACACCCTCAATCCCACACACACACACACACAGCCTCCCGCCAGCCCAGTGCTCCCTCTACCTCCAGGGGAAAAAAAAGCGCAAAAAAAAACCCTCACCTGGAGCGAGCCTCGTTAGCATAATGTGCTGTTTTACAAAGAGACGCGTGATCGCGAGTGGCTGCATCTCATCTTTAATCCCCGTTTCCTGTCTTCTGCATGACTCATTCAGGAGACAGTGGTGTTGGTGTCGGGGGTGGAGGGGCAGGTGGAGAAGGATTGTGTTTTTTGTTTTTTTGAAGGTTCCCAAAAGGCGAACAATGTTAGTGAAAGGGTGAGTGGTAACTGGACCCTTCTGCTAAAAGCTGTCTGAATGGGCTGCTATGGCAGCAGCTCGCTAGGACAATGTAGACGAGCACGGCGCTATGAGCCTTTGCTGTTTAAACGTCTGAAGCGGTGTGTGACGGTCACAAACCGAATGACAGAGAAGGAGACGGACTGAGAAGAGAGAATGACACAGTCTCAGGGTTGGGTCAGAACTGTGTAAATCAAAGAACTGTTTGAGCTTTGGGAAACAGCGAAAGTGGTGTCCATGATTACAAGAAATGGTGAAATCCTTTGAGTTTCGTTTTTTAAGCCCTTTTCCTCCCTCTCTCCATCTTTTCATCACGTCTCCCCCATGAAAGGCAGCCGCACCATCTGATCGCGTTGCAGTCGCCTGAGTCTTTTGAGAGGGGACGGTCTAACGATGGGGGGGTGGGATATTACAGGAGCACGTTCTCCAATTTATTTTAATCACTCACGGATATCATTAGCTGCTGACGGAGTACCATGAGAGGGAAAGAGCAATTACACCTTTTCGGAAGTAGGCTATGGCTGTCTGTCACCAGAGAATCACCAGGTTCCCCTCAGTTAGGAGGACTAGTTAAGACCTGTTCTCGAAAGCTTAGAAATAATCCAGAAAAATCGGACTGAGTAAAAATACATTTTAAACATCAGCCCTAGTAAAAAATAAATTTTTATCTCAAAGCTGGTTTCTGTAGCTTTAGCGCCCTTCCCAAATGGTCAACAACACACTCTTGTCTCACCTACCCGCTTTGGCCTTTGTCTGTGCCATGCTGCCTTCATCTCCTTAGCATTTTCTTTTATCTATATGGCCTTTTAGTGTTGTCTAGCAACAACTAGATGCCACACACACACACACACACACAGAAAGCATGTGTGCCAAGAGGTGTAGAGTAAATCTAAATGCTCAGATGGCCCGAAACATATTTGCTTTTTTGATCAACAATATCACATTTTCTGGGATTTTCATGCAATATCAGAATGAAATGGGGGAAAAGGGCCCTTGTCCTTATCTTATGTTTGTAAATAAGTAAATAAATAAAAGAAAATTTTAACTGAATTGAGCCTTGGCTATTCATAAAACATCCAGGGCGATGGCCAGTTCTTTCGACTTCCATACATAATGTTTTCAATATGGTTCATATGTGAAGACCGAGGTTAACACCAGGTTGCAACCAAACATGGGACTGTTTTATAAAATTACATAAAGTGTTTATTAGAGCAGTAAATAGCTGGTTTTATCTTTAGAAAAAATTCAGAAAAAAGGAGCACAGGAGATATTGGCCATCACTCACGAGGACACTTTAAAGAAAGAAAAGACACCCACGCAAGCAGGAAATCTACATGAAAAAAGGAGGAGGCTTCCAACCGAACGACAGGCCTCTTTCTTTAAAATCCCCCTCGTTTACTCTGGGTGGAGAAGAAGAAGAAGAAATAAATCGTTGACGGTCCCAGGGGACAGAGGAGCCAGGAATCCATATTTCCTGCCCAGGGACTATTTATAGGGCTCTTTTGCATGTCTCACTTTCGGGTTTTATAGGGTAATGATTATTTCCCTAAGTAAATAGCACAGCAAAAGCGGCCGCTGCATGTGAGGGCCCAGTGTGATTAATATCTCGCCCCTCACACCTCCGCCCCTCGCCCCCCGTACCCTCCGCCCCTCGCCCCCCGTACCCTCCGCCCCTGGCTCCCCGTACCCTACGCCGCTCGCCCCCCGTACCCTCCGGCCCTCGCCCCCCATACCCTCCGCCCCTCGCCCCCCGTACCCTCCGCCCCTTGCCCCCAGTACCCTCGCCCCCCCGTACCCTCTGCCACTTGCCCCTCGCCCCCTCTAGCCTCCGCCCCTTGCCCCCCACCCTAATGCAGCACGCTTGGGCCACTGAGGCATACTGGCTCATCCTGGTTATACTCCTTACTGTGCCCAAGCATCCTGGCTGCTTCTGGGTATCGTAGCCCTCGTTACTGGCTCATTCTGGGTATAGTAGTGCCCCTTACTGTGCCTGGGCATACTGGCTCATCCTGGGTATAGTAGTGCCCCTTACTGTGCCCCTTACTTCACCTCTACACTAGAACTACCATACACTAGCACTACCATACACTACCATACACTAGAACTACCATACACTACCATACACTAGAACTACCATACACTACCATACACTACCATGCACTAGCACTACCATACACTAGCACTACCATACACTAGCACTACCATATACTACCATACACTAGAACTACCATACACTAGCACTACCATACACTACCATACACTACCATACACTACCATACACTAGCACTACCATACACTACCATACACTAGCACTACCATACACTACCATACACTAGCACTACCATACACTAGCACTACCATACACTACCATACACTACCATGCACTAGCACTACCATACACTAGCACTACCATACACTAGCACTACCATACACTACCATACACTAGAACTACCATACACTAGCACTACCATACACTACCATACACTACCATACACTACCATACACTAGCACTACCATACACTACCATACACTAGCACTACCATACACTACCATACACTAGAACTACCATACACTAGCACTACCATACACTACCATACACTACCATACACTACCATACACTAGCACTACCATACACTACCATACACTAGCACTACCATACACTACCATACACTACCATACACTAGCACTACCATACACTAGCATACACTAGCACTACCATACACTAGCACTACCATACACTACCATACACTAGCACTACCATACACTAGCATACACTAGCACTACCATACACTAGCACTACCATACACTAGCATACACTAGCACTACCATACACTACCATACACTACCATACACTACCATACACTACCATACACTAGCACTACCATACACTAGCACTACCATACACTACCATACACTACCATACACTACCATACACTAGCACTACCATACACTAGCATACACTAGCACTACCATACACTACCATACACTAGCACTACCATACACTACCATACACTAGCACTACCATACACTACCATACACTAGCACTACCATACACTAGCACTACCATACACTACCATACACTAGCACTACCATACACTAGCATACACTAGCACTACCATACACTACCATACACTACCATACACTACCATACACTACCATACACTACCATACACTAGCATACACTAGCATACACTAGCATACACTAGCACTGACTCCATCTGCAGACTAGTCACAGTGATGGCATCAGGGGGTAACTTTCAGGGCACAACAAAACTTGGAGGATCCATGTTCAATTAGGGCCTGTTGGGCCTGTCAGAGTACAATACAAACTGCACTCTGGCCATCAGCAGAGGACGGCCACAGGCACAGGCACTCTTCCCAGGAGTGTGCAGTGAGTCCCGGTGCATTATTAAATGCCATGCTGTCAGCCACCACATCGACTGTCTCCTGCGTAACCTTTTCAGCACTTCAGGCTGAGCGAGTGGGCAAGGCTGCTTGCCGAAGCACAATAGCACTACGGCAGTGCTACTCCTGAATCTCAGGCTGAGCGAGTGGGCTAGGCTGCTTGCCGAAGCACAATAGCACTATGGCAGTGCTGCTCCTGAATCTCAGGCTGAGCGAGTGGGCTAGGCTGCTTGCCAAAGCACAATAGCACTATGGCAGTGCTGCTCCTGGATCTCAGGCTGTGACTGTACCTATTTTTCTTCTCTTTTGTTCGATGGCGGTGCTGTGTATTTTGTGGAAGCGCCAAGGGGGTTTTGTCTTTTCTGCCCTCCACCTGCCCCCCCACCTCCAGCATTCCACACAACCCCACCCCTACGGCCCACACAACCGCCCCCCCTTCCCCTGCACCCCCACCCCTGTGTCCCACAAAACCCCCCCAACCGCTCCACCTGCACCCCCACCCCTACGTCCGACACAACCCCCCCCCACCGTCAACCCCTCCACCTGCCCCCCACTCCTACATCCCACCCCCCTGCCACCCCCCCACCGTCCACCCCTCCACCTGCCCCCCACTCCTACATCCCACCCACCTGCTACCCCGGCAACCCCTCCACCTGCCCCCCACCCCTACATCCCACCCCCACCCCCCCGGCATTGAGCTGCAGGGCTGAAGTGCATGCAGGTGTCACCCTTCCTCCTCCTCTGCTCCACTCCAGAGGGGCTGGCAGCCAGCGTAAGGCCCTGGCCAGCTCACTGCCCCATTGTCCTGCCTCCGACGAGCACCACACTAACGAGCTGCCTGCGTGTGTGTGTGTGTGTGTGTGTGTCTGTTTCTGTGTCTGTGTTTTGTTATACTGTTTTTCCTTTCATCCACAGCCCTCCTGCTCCTTGAATCGCCCAGCCCAGCCCCGGCAACCTGCCTCCCTGCCTGTCAAGGGCTCCCGCTCGAGCTGGCTGTCAATCCAGCAGGTGGTTTACAGCACAGAAGGGCTTGACGGCGGCCGGTTTGCGCTAATTAATCTGCGCTGGGTAGCAGCCCCGCGCCCCCGCTGCTGTTTGATGTAGACACGGCTCATGACTAGGGAGCGAGCGCTCTTAAGATGGATGCAAATGCCTCTTTTGTGCATGCTGAAACTGCACTGAACTCCTTGCTTTTTGTCTCGGAGAAAGGTTCATCCCTCTGAACGATGGGCGTTGAAAACGAGCCTGTCTCCAACCTGTCTCGTCTTGCGTCTTCGCTTTTCATCCGCTCGTTTTGCTTAATGAAAGGCCTCAATAGCTCAATACTGCGGAGTCTGGTAAAGAATATAAGGCGGCGTTTGGTGCCGCGTGCGAGCCACACAATGCCGTGAGGTATTGGCAGAACATCGGCGCTTCAGACCGATAATCATCTGAATGGCTGTCAGGACGCCTGGTACTCCAACACAAAATCGAACGTGAAGACCTCGCATGGCAGCTAGGGCAAGGCAGTGGATGCTGACAAAAACAAGACTCGCAAGGGGGCACAGTATCACAGCTTGCTAAGGCCTCCATCTGTAAATCCATACACCAAGGGGACCAAGGCTCAAGCCTCAGTCTTCAGGCCATTTCCTCATCCTACCCCGTCTCTCCCTCCCACTCATTTTGTGTGTTCAACCCTCTGCTGCACTGTCTGATAAAAGGCCACGAAAGCCCAGAAATAAAAATATAGCTTACAAAATAAACAAATCAATAAATCAATAACAGCAGCATGTGGCAGCACCTCTACTTCACCTCTACCACTACACACACTCTACATGGGACACACTAAACCTTTTTCAGGTGCTCTGCAGGGAGGGGCATGCCACATACACACACACACACACTCTACATGGGACACACACACTCTACATGGGACACACTAAACCTTTTTCAGGTGCTCTGCAGGGAGGGGGATGCTACATACACACACACACTCTACATGGGACACACTAAACCTTTTTCAGGTGCTCTGCAGGGAGGGGGATGCCACATGTGGCGCGGCACCAGGAGATCGGCTCATTTATCGTGCATGTAAACAGGCCTCGCATTTCACAATCAGAATCAGAATCAGTTTTATTGGCCAAGTACACTTACATATACAAGGAATCTGACTCCGGTAGATGTTAAGTCTCTATACATATAATTCAGAACATAATACAATACAATACAATAAACAGCAGACATATCAAAGCATGTGTGCACGCACTGGCCCTGAATGCAAACAGGGGTAGTGGTGGCCTAGCAGTTAAGGTATCCAGGGTCAAATCCAGGGTCGCCAGTAGCCCCACTGAGGTACCCTGAGCACGGTACCGTCCCCACACACTGCTCCCCGGGCGCCACCGAGGTGCCCTGAGCACGGTACCGTCCCCACACACTGCTCCCCGGGCGCCACCGAGGTGCCCTGAGCACGGTACCGTCCCCACACACTGCTCCCCGGGCGCCATTGCCATTGCTGCCCCATGCCCACAGCTTAACCCTGTGTGATGTGATGGGTTAAATGCAGAGGTGATTTGCGTTGTGCTCACTGTCTGCTGTGCTATGCCGTGTGATCACAATGACAAAAATGGGACTTTCACAAACAGACCCGGCTGCCGCTTGGTCCAACCTGCCGTCTCTGTCCTCATTTCTTTCTCCCCCCTCCCCCTGTGGAGGTTAGAGAATGTTCGCCCGTGCAGCATGCAGTGGAAACTATGACCGGAGGGGCTCGTGACCGCTGTGGTCAAGAGCATGGGTTGTTGAGCACCAGAGAGCCCAGGTTGCTAAGTACCAAAGAGCCCGGTTCTGACACTAATGTGACTGCATGTCCCTGGCCAACTGCACAGGCCTCGGTGTCTGTCTGTGTGCGCTGCTGCAGACCAGGAAGCCTTAGGAAGCCATAATGACACAGAGTGAGTGTCCCACACAGCCGCGGCTTTACTTGGAGCAAGCGGAGAGGACAAGAGCCCTGCTTCGAGATGGCCGTTCGCGGCATTACCGCAAAGGCCATGAGGTGCACTGAGACAGGAGCGCCATGTGTTCAAACGATTTGGTGCAGCTCCCGTAACCCGAAACACAAAACAATCGATGTTTCTGCTAAGCCCTCTTAAAAATATTTTTATGCAGTCTCACACTCTCTGCCTAAAATCTCCGTTTCCAAAGAGTGCTCCATAGTATAATGTGGAGAGCTGAGCCCAAGTACCAGCCCTGGGCTCCAAGCCTCCAGCAACCACAAAGCCATTTGTGAAGTCACTCACAGAGGCCGAGCGCCGTTGTTCCGTGACGCTGTTCAGCGAAGTATATTTAGGAGCTGTGAACCTTTGGCTGCACAAAATGGGACAAAACCCCCAGCTCCTGCGGTGTAACGAAGGGCTTATTCGTTAGCCCACGTCGGTTACCACCGAATTATCACACTGCACCCCCTCACCACAATTGGACGTGACAAGCGGCACAGCCGGACTAAGCTCCTGCTATTTGTATCAGCTGGAGGGGCTTCCCACTAAACTCCAGTCATGCTAATAGGAGCCTACAGGACTGTGGATCTTCAATCTGCCTCTGGCTACACCTCCCCCCCCCCTCCAGGGCTGTGGATCCCCACTCTGCCTTCCCCCCTCCAGGGCTGTGGATCTCCACTCTGCCTTCCCCCCTCCAGGGCTGCAAATCTCATAGACATCCTATACAGATCTCCACCACCCCCCCCCCCCATGCCTGTAGATCTTCACTCTGCCTCTAGCTGCCCCCCACACCCACCCCCTCCAGACTTGCACACAGGCAATACCATGACAACAATACCATGACAACAATACCATGACAACAGATTCCACAGCAACCTGCCAATCACCACAAACCTTTTTTTAAGAAATGTTCTTTTTAAAGCTTAGCAGCTAGCACAGAAGTGTCCTTTCCCCCTTCCCTTTCTCCTTCTGTGCCTGCTGTGAATGATTTTCCATTACGCCTCCCGGTGAACGGCTTTATCTGTGCGTGGCGGTGCCAGCGCAGAGGCTGGACAAACGGCACATCCGCGGGGTTAGGAAGTTACAACACATGTGCAGCTTCCAAGAGCGGTTCCTGGAAATCTATTCGCCTCTGCCGGCAAACATGACACTCAGAGGTCACACGTGGTTTACCGGCTTTCTCTGTGAGCACACAAACACACACACACACTGGCCTCACACACACACACACAGGCCTCACACACTCCTAAACTCAAGAATGCACAGCCTGTGCTGGGCCATTTTCACACAAAGGCAGAAACAGAGAGGAAAAGTACAGCAGTGGGCTGCGGCGTGAAACAAGAAATAAACTGCCCATAAACGAGGAGTCCACGAGCAGAGTCACAAAATCACATTTTTCAAGTCTGTCCACCCATCGGTAGTTGCATTGAAACCCCAGCTTTTCCAAAAGCAATCCTGTTAATAAACGAGCATAGTCTCGAGCTAGAAGCATTTTAAAATAGCACGTATTTATAAGATCAAATCAAAAATCAAACTTAGAAATTACATTTTCTCTTTTTCAGCATTTTGTTACTATGTCCATTTTTCCTGTGCACTCCTCATTTGGTGGCTTTAATCACAAGATTCAATTAGAGTTTATATAGGAAACTGTTCGGTCAGGTTAAAAAAAACAGTTCAAATTAACATTTGCTGATGCAATAAGATTGTGGTAAGCATTCCAAACCAAAAGGCATCTGTAATTACACCTCTGCTTGTTCAGGAAGCACTGGAGTGCTCCATGGTGTCTTAGGACGAAAACAGGCCTGTGGCAAAACCACTAACACTCAAGTAGACCCATATGCCAGCTCCATTACTGTACGTATGTAGGCACCAACAGCACAACCAATGAGTATTAGTTTCTCCTACAACACACGCAATTAAAGATGAATTACAAAACACAGCACTTTCGGCATGACCGTACGTCCATTTTTTCTAACAGGAGGCAAGCATTAGACGCTAAACAAAGTGAACGGGCCTTTGCTTGTAGCTTTTTTGTGATGACTGACAAGTCACCCAGTTATGGCTGATCTCATGTTCAAACTGGTATTATGGGTAATTTTTTCGATTGACTAATTAGTTGTTTCATTTATAAAAATGTCAGAAAGGTGTACTATTTGACAAAAGTCAGGATGACATTCCCGAATACTTTCACTTTTGTTCAGTTACTATTCAGTGTACTATCAAAGAGGCCTCAGAAAACCAGAAAATATTTACATTTGAGTATTAAAGTCAAGATTTTACTTTTCTCTTAAAAACATACTCTAAAAATATATTCTAAAACACTCAAATGACTAATCAATTATCACAATCCTTGTGGCAGCTCTACATGTACTGATATCGTATCACTATCCTACATAGCTAGCCTACATGACAACTTCAGGAAATTGAGTGGCTGGAAGGGTGTAGTAGCTGAGGTAATTACAAAGGAGTGACAACTGTTCCTTTGGAAAAACTGACAGGCCATGGAATTCTTTAGACTGCTGAATAAAAGTTAATTAGAGAACCTGTCGGCGCATGTCCAGTGTTGGAGAGGATACAGCTTTCTTTTACAGCTGTAATTTCAGTCAGACCAACCTTGTTCATTACGCAACCTTGTTACAGATCAAAACAAACACTCAGGCAAAGATACGTTTGCTAGAAACAAAACCTGAGGACTACTTTCACACCTTGTGGAGACGTGTCGTCATCTCGCTCTTACATTGCTGATGACAGAGCAGGGAGTCGTGGACACTGCGCTGAAACACAGAGACGTTGACGTAGCTCATAACCTCAGCTGCGCAGTGCAGAGGAGGATAAGTGTGGGGGTGGGGTGGGGCGGGGTGGGGAAGGGTGGGGTGGTGGAAGGGCCCTTTAGGAGGCTGCTGCTTCATTAGTGACCGATGATGGATATCATAGTGCCGTGCTTTATGCACGGGACAGTCATTTTCCAAAGCACTCTTAGCCACAGATGGACAATGGGACACAGCAGGGGATCAAACCCAGACACGGCCACAACCTCTCACTCCTCATCACAGGATGCTACTTCCAGAAAATGCATATCTAATATATAATATCACTTGCCTCAATGCCTCTTGTTAACATCATTATAAAAACGTTGATCCACATCTGCCACTGTGGCCTAAATATATTTTTCTCTTAATTGGACATATCTAACTGCTATGTTCAGTGAATTATATTACCATTTGTGTGCAAAGACAGGAGGGGGTGGGTTAAGTATGGGTAAAGGTGATGTATCTGAACGCCTGACCTGGGCCAACCCTGACAACAAGCGCAACAGAAATGGAAACGGCACAAAGAGAGGCCACTAATCAGCTTCGTCTATGAGGAATCATTAACATGCTTAAGTGAGCCTCCTGAAGGCAAGGCTGTCTGTATGTACCACCCGTCTCACACACACACACACACACACACACACACACACACACACACACACACACAACAAGGACACTGCAGTTGTTTAGCACTGTTATTTGGAGTGTGCTAGAGAACGTGGGGGCAGAGGACAGGTGCATTTTAGATGCTCTCACTCTGTCAAGACTTCATCACATTTGTTTTGTCCTAAAAAAACTTGAAATCATAGACTGTCTTCAGGCCACACCCAGAAACACGTTATCGTGTTATCGTCATCAGATAAGTCACTGTGTGAGTCACTTACTCTGGCTGTCAATCACACGCACCATGTCAAAACACTTCCACAGCTCATCTTATCTAAACAGATTTGCTAACAAGTTCCCAGAAATCTGAGACGCATCTCTTCACTGGAACACCGAACGGCCTACAGCATGAACTAGATCATTAGTGTAAGCGCTACCGGTACTACCAGTATTAGCCCACAAAGCGAAAGCGAACCAAAGAAAACGCCTTGCTCAACAAGAATCAACCAAAGTAACCAACCAATATTAGACACGAACAACCCAAAAATTTCCACTGCTCTGACTCAGTGAGTTAGGAAATGCAGCATGCGGTGGTCATCTTGCTGACGTGGGTGCTGATGCGGTTGTGCTGGTGAGCACATGTTGAGAGGAGGCTGGCTAGCATAGTGAAAGTGCTGCCAGGGACACTAGCACTCTGTTTAGCACAATAGCGAGGGCTCCTCCAAGCTACAGTGCCTGGCATTCGCTAGCACTAAAGGAAGACACAGACCCTGAACCAGGTCAAACATTCTGTAAAGGATGGTGGATACATTATTATATCACAGAGATTTAAATTTAAACACAGACATTTATGTCTGCTTGTTTTTTTAGCAAATCAAGTGTGTGTGTGTGTGTAAAAATGGCAGTTCTCAATTTTGAGTTTTAAAATGACTTATCATGCTGGCCATTTATGGATCGGGTAAAAAAGGGCGATATTAAGGCAGTGCAGCCATGCTTTGACCCAAAGCCACGCAGATCCTGCGGTGACAGGCTCACAGTTCAAAGAGGCCCAACTGCTTTCATCCGAGCTTTTTTATTTATTAAAGAAAGAAAAGAAAAGAAAGGGAAAAAATATGCACACTACTAGTTGGTGCCATCTGCCTTTTCCACGAATGCCACTGACTGCCCCGGCACGCAGCGTGACACGGGCCTCATGCCATGCAATGTGTGTGTGTGTGTGTGTGTGTGTGTGTGCACGCAGCGCGACACGGCCTCCATGCAATGCAATGTGTGTGTGTGTGTGTGTGTGTGTGCACGCAGCAAGACACGGCCTCCATGCAATGCAATGTGTGTGTGTGTGTGTGTGTGTGTGTGCACGCAGCGCGACACGGCCTCCATGCAATGCAATGTGTGTGTGTGTGTGTGTGTGTGTGCACGCAGCGTGACACGGGCCTCATGCCATGCAATGTGTGTGTGTGTGTGTGTGTGTGTGCACGCAGCGCGACACGGCCTCCATGCAATGTGTGTGTGTGTGTGTGTGTGTGTGCACGCAGCGCGACACGGCCTCCATGCAATGCAATGTGTGTGTGTGTGTGTGTGTGTGCACGCAGCAAGACACGGCCTCCATGCAATGCAATGTGTGTGTGTGTGTGTGTGTGTGTGCACGCAGCGCGACACGGCCTCCATGCAATGCAATGTGTGTGTGTGTGTGTGTGTGTGTGCACGCAGCAAGACACGGCCTCCATGCAATGCAATGTGTGTGTGTGTGTGTGTGTGTGTGTGTGTGTGTGTGTGTGCACGCAGCGCGACACGGCCTCCATGCAATGCAATGTGTGTGTGTGTGTGTGTGTGTGTGCACGCAGCGCGACACGGCCTCCATGCAATGCAATGTGTGTGTGTGTGCACGCAGCGCAACATGGCCCCCGTGCAATGCGTCCTGTTTGCAGCTCTCTCTCTCTCACACACACACACACACACACACACACACACACACACACACACACACACATCTACTTCCACCTTCTTGTCTCCACACCCATATTCGGCCCCAACAACACCACTTCCCACAGTCCCCTCCACCAGTGCCTGCCCAT
>CM050212.1:1687500-1695000 GCA_027475355.1 Coilia nasus
GATGAGCATGTTAACATAATCTGATATGACAGTATAGTTTGAAGCACTATTTATGCTTTTTTATGATGAAAAGGGTGCATTTTTTTTCATTGTCTGTGCCCCAGTACAGTAACAGGTCTAGTGACGCCCCTGGTGAAGGTGCGGCAAAATGTCCTCAAATGGTTCCTAAAAGTGGAACTCAGAGGTAACACGCCACGTGACAGTGGCAGCTAGCTCACTTCAGACCTTCAACCAAAATCTTTACATCATGATGTCAGGACCTATCAGGCCACAGACATACAGCTGTAAATATAGGTGTAAATACATTAGCATGTATTGTATTTAAGTATTGTGTATGCATTGTGACCTGTTAAAATGGCAAGCCATGCACACGACACATGCCGTAAACATAGGCCTAGGAGCTGTAATGAAGAAACATCAACCTCAGACACACAAACGCAAACACATTCAGAAAGGTTTCTTATGATCAACCCTGAGTAAAGTGCTTCAATTTTGTAAATTTCAGAGGCTTCCAAAGATAAAGTCCTCCTTTCTATTTACTGAGAATACAAAGCTGATAGTGTGTTGAAGGGGACATGTCATACTGTCCTAAACTGGAGCACACTGAGGCTATAACAGCCCCTCTAAACTATTAAGTCTCGCAAACTGCATGCAGATTTAGTGGAGTTTTACGTCCTGTTGCACGCTGGGCTATAATTACGCAGCTGAATGTGGAGCCGAGGCAGAAGCAGGCCAGATTCACAGTATGCACTCAAATGCACTCACACAAGCAGCCTACACGCCAAACAAGCTTACAACATACAAGTACACAACACACAGTCTCACACAAGCAGCCTACACTCTCCAAACAAGTTTACAACATACAAGTACACAACACACGGTCTCACACAAGTAGCCTACACGCCAAACAAATACACAACACACAGTCTCACACAAGCAGCCTACACTCCAAACAAGCTTACAACATACAAGTACACAACACACAGTCTCACACAAGCAGCCTACACTCCAAACAAGTTTACAACATACAAGTACACAACACACAGTCTCACACAAGTAGCCTACACTCCCCAAACAAGTTTACAACATACAAGTACACAGCACACAATCTCACACAAGCAGCCTACACGCCAAACAAGTACACAACAAACAATCTCACACAAGCAGCCTACACTCCAAACAAGTTTACAACATACAAGTACACAGTCTCACACAAGTAGCCTACACTCTCCAAACAAGTTTACAACATACAAGTACACAGCACACAGTCTCACACAAGTAGCCTACACGCCAAACAAATACACAGCACACAATCTCACACAAGTAGCCTACACTCTCCAAACAATCTCACGCTGGCATTGACAAGGGCCTACCCCAAGGATGTGTAGCAGGAGTCAACAGTAAGGCTAAGCTGGTATTGAGTACAAAATCAGGACAAAACACACTACAGGAAAACTGACAAGTAGAAATGTGAATTATCCACTGCTAATCTAATCCCAATGGAATGTGTACTTACTGCAATAACTAATTTAAGCCATCAGGCCATCAACAAAAGGGAGTGCAAATACTCTCTAAGTATGCATGGTGTCACGCCACTGTATGTGTCCAAAAAGAGGAGCTAACTAAGCTACCTAGTTACATCCGTGTGTAAGGAATCCCTCTATGTTCTACCAAAGCAGTTACATCCGTGTGTAAGGAATATGATCCATGTTCTATCAAAGCAGTTACATCCGTGTGTAAGGAATAGGACTTACATTCTATCAAAGCAGTTACATCTGTTGTAAGGAATATGATCCATGTTCTATCAAAGCAGTTACATCCATGTGTAAGGAATATGACTTACATTCTATCAAAGCAGTTACATCTGTTGTAAGGAATATGATCCATGTTCTATGAAAGCAGTTACATCTCTGTGTAAGGAATATGATCCTTGTTCTATCAAAGCACTGAGAACTTTGTAAGTGTACACAATATTTATTAATAAAACAGTTTTGACAAGCAGTACCTTGCTGTAGTTTCTCGTCACCGCCATGATGAAAGTCTGCACAAGTCGATTGACGAACACGAACCAGCAGGAAGAATAGGAGAAGAGGTAGTACAATCAACTTGTTTGGACTGTCATCATGGCGGCAACGAGAAACAACTGCAAACGACTGCATGTAAGAACAGCTTTTTAAATAAACGTTGTGTACATTTACAATATTCTCAGTGGTTCGTTTTGAATGCCAGAGCCTTTGTTGTACTACCAATGGAATGTGGAATTTCTTCGAGCTGTTTTAATGGTTTAAAAATAGCGTAGTCGTCATGCTTCGTCTAAGGGCACCTACCACTTCCATTGTTAGCCTTCTGGGTCAAACTATAAAAAATAGTTAAACTCTGAATGCAACAGGCTAAATCAATTTTGCTCCTTAGTACACATACCAACTCGGTATGATGTTTTAACATGCCAATTTTCATTTTACACCGAAGTTCTCTTTTAAGAACTAAAGACAGGAGTTTGCAAACTACTCAAGCAGGGCCTCTCGGGTGTCGGGTGTGGACACATCTTTCACACAATGGCCTCTGAGCTTGCCACAGACACATCAGGTTACGTGTTTCCAGAGAAACAAAGTGCCAACAGAGTTTGTGGCTACTGCCTCAGATAGGAACGGCCTTTGGCTCTGGTCACTTTTGATACTAAACAAGTTTGTTCTGAAGACTTCAATAAGTGTGGAATGGCATTTTGAATGACCATTAAACAAATCAAATGTAACATGTATTTGATGTACATGCTACATGCTGTCAGTAACTGCATTTGCATAACTGTCACAGCATCAACTAAAATTAGACCCTGAAATTTCAGAAGAACAGAATTTGTTTTTTAACATTGGCATCCATGAAATGCACTTGCACTATGACATAATGCCACAGTATAAGAATGGGGTTTATATGAAGGGAAAAAGGAGTTTTACGACACTGGCTTGTAGCTAAATATGAACATTATATATAATTTGTGCATGTATTGCAAATGTAATTTTGAGCATTGGCTATATAATGTTGTGCACTGATTATGAGCTAGGCTTAATATTCACAATGCGCATCCATTTAAGTGTTCAGAGTATACTGGTCTACAGAGTATACTAGCCTGTGCTCATTTTCTCACATATTTTTTAGTTGTATGAGAATAAACATTAAACAAATCAATTCATCAAGACTATTTTATACAAATTTAAGCTTCCTTCATTTTTTTCTGCTTAAGTAGGCTACATACGACACAATGCAAGATAAGTCATATGCATCTCATTTACTAATAAGGCCATAGTCCAATTACTCCAATCTGTACAGCATTGTGCATCTATTGTGTTATATTACTTACTATCATTATTATATTGCGTCATTGTGTCATTACGCCACTGCGTTATTGTGTTCTTCCGCTCCGGCGCTACTGGACTGCAAGAAATGTTATGTTGTGTTTTTCTTGACAAACTGTGAAGCACTTTGAGCTGCATCTTGTATGATAGTAAGTAAAATGTATTCTTCTTCTTCTTCTTCTTCTTCTTCTTCTTATTATTATTATTATTATTATTATTATTATTATTATTATCTAATGGGCCTATTGATTTATGGAGGCTTTTAGCTAACAGTCTAGGCTTTTGCCAGAGAATTATTTTTTTTCTGCACTATAAAAACAAATATTTTCTCAACAACTCAGTAGTGTGCTATAAAACTATTTTGTTTTATTTTCAAGTTCCCTCATACAACCACTTAAAAATAAACATTTCCTTTTCAAATACAACTGATACAATTTATATTCAGCAAACTCTTGTGACATTTTGAAACTGAACACAATAGCACTTTTTGACATTTTGTAATTCTGACCTAGTTGCACAGCTTTAAAAAAGAAAGATTCTTCCAGAAGAAATGCAATGCTAAAGGCTACCTGACATTTCATGATGATAACTTCCCATATCGTTGGCGAGAAGTGAAAATTGCTTTCACACATTAAGAGGCAGAGTCATCTGCAAAGAGAGTGCAGAAACCTGGAATGTGAACTATACGCTGAGGCATTTGGCAACACCCTGCCTTAGCTGGGTTAGGTGTCATGAATCAGTATGTCTTGAGGTGCTGGCCAGGAGTTACCTGTTAGTCTAGTGATGGGACAGACATCATCTTAGCAGTCTGTGACGTGATTAACATCTGAGATCCTGTGAAAATCCTGTGTGTAGGTGTGTGGACAATGGTGAAACAGTTATGGTTGGCTCATTTAAAAAAAAAAAAAAAAAAACACAATTTGACAACTTGTCTATTCTTACAGGCCAAACTTTCCTGCAGGTAAATCCACACTGCTACTTTCAGTTTGAGTGTTATCCAACTTTATACATGTGGTTTGTCATTTCTAAACATTTCATGCTTGGCACCTATGTCAACCTCTAACCATTCGCAGTACAGTGTAGTACCATGCAATGTAGTGCATAAACACTGAAAATATATATTCTAGTAAATGTTTGATGGCTTAAAACCTCACATCTTGATTTAGGTAGTTTATCAATTCCAAATTTAGCTCATCAATCCACTATATGCTGTTGATGTCCCAAAACGGGCCTAAGACAATAGAAAACCATCCATTTAAAGTTAAGAAACTAAAAATGTGATGAAAAGTAGCGAATAACAATAACTACTAATAACTAATAACAGCTTGTTACAATTTAACTTGGCACTTAAAGACACCATATTACAATGAAGCTTAAATGTCAATTTGTTGCATTAATCCGCTGCAAGATGTAACACGCTCGTTCTGAGTGTGGCAATAATTCAAATCCAACTATGACTCACACTGTCACCGCATGGACATTTGAGCATGACCCACGTGTACACTTTCAACAACTTATTCGCCAAAATGCAAACATATTCAATGGCCAAACTATGTTAGCGGGTGAAATCAATATGAAATACCAATATTATTCATGTTAAGATTTCAATAACTGAAAACAGAATGTCATGTCTTTATTTAAGTAAGTGACAGGCAGGAGTTTTCTATCGAGTTCAACTTAAAGCCGAAAAGCATTTTAAAAGAAACTACACATATGATTATTCCTGTCAAGGCGCTCAGAGCTTTCCCCACTTCACTACACAGAACTTTTCAACAAGACGTCAGAACAGTGACACAAGGGATTCCCTAGCAGAGCGCCAGCTGAATACTGTAAGCTAGCACGCTATGCAAGTGTATGAAAGTTACAGACAACAGCAGTCACCTGGTTCAAGACCAACATTCATAAGTACGTAGAACAAGCGCAACCTTCCCTCCAAACAGTGCTTAGGAGAGCCGACTCATTAGTTGACACAATCTGACATTTACAGCAGGCTGCCAATGTTAGTTGGCTCACTAGCTAGGTAGCATAACTTACTGAAGTTGGGGAAAACTTGCTCAAGTGCGCAGACACCGAACTGACACTGTCTCGCTAAACAGAGTGGTATGATTTCTTTTTTGCATGTCACTTAGTTAAGTGCAATCCACAAAATCTACAAATTACGCAGAGGACAGCCATGCACACAATTTCTTTGCGATTTCTCTTAAAGTAGGGGCTAGATGGCTAGTTAGCTAGCCGAATAGCAACTTTCCCATTGCCGTGTATTCTTACCAGGAAGTGGCAGACTAGCTATGCCTCCACAGTCTGGGGTTTGCGATGATGATGATGGCGGATCTCTTGCTTATTTTCAAGCCAAGGTCGAGCGATACTGGAGTTCGGGGGCCTCTCGGAACAAGCTCCGAAAAGAACACAAAAGGGCGTCTGTTGTCAGCGAGTTAGTTAGGTAAGCGGTTATGTGCTCAAACACTTTCCTTCAACTGCTCACCATTCCTGACCAGTGCCAGTAATGTAAACATCCCAGCATTCCCAGACGGAGGAAAGGGGCGGGGTGACTGTTGAATCGTTAACTTTCACTGTCAGACTTCGTCAGCAGCTGTCAGAAATAATGATGAACTTCAGTTCTTTAGTACTGTCTTTTCACGTGTCATGGTGTCTTCTACTTGCCCTGATATTATCTGTACGTTGCAGGCGATGGCAGTCTATTTGATAGTCTTAAAGCAATCTCCTGTGACGACAGGGATTACATTTCAGTGTCAAGTAACACTCTGGTGCGAGAGGTGGAATAGTATTGCAAACTAGGGGGGTAGTTTAGAACTACAGTAGGTGGCAGTAACGCAATCCTTGAAGTTTTATGTTTTAACGTTTTAACATTACCAGATCTGTTGGTGTAAACGCCCTGTGTTAGTTTTTTTATTATTTGGTTGAAATTTGCAAAAACTACGTGCTCGGCGCTGTCTTTAGAGCACTAAAGCAGGAACATTTACCAAATTGGAAAAGGTTAAGTAACAGTAACTGTAGCCCCACATGATACAGAAACTTGGTCATTCTCCTTCATTAGAATCAAGCTAACAGTATAAAGGGCAACATTTGTGTTATTTTACATAATATTGTTTTTACATACCTTTCCTTACCATAACCTTATCTGTGTTGTTTCTTTACCTATAGAAATTGTATTTCACATAGGCAATTAGGCCAAGTCAAAGTGCTCACACGTATGAATTCACAGCACTGTCATGCATGTTCCCACTGAGTCTGAGTGTTGCCATTTAACGTCTGTGAGGGATCAAGCCTTAGTTCTTATGAGGGACATTACGGCCGTGCCCAAAGTGTTCACTCGTTCACTAGCCTATATAGTGCACTATTTGAGTGTGAGTTACATTGCTTTGGTCACTGCATAGTGCAGTGCATGGTGAACTAGTGAACATTTCAGATTCGGTGTAAATTCCAGGCAGGACTGTAGGACAATGTGGCATTGTGCCAGAGGAAAAGGAGAGGAGAAGGCTGGAATTACAGGTGAGAAAAGTTTTTTCTGTGTAGTACATTTGCATCAGGGTTTTCATAGCATTTACATAAACAAAAAGCTAAACTATTACGCTGCAACTACACTTCTGATGAGACATTAAACCACATTCCGTTACCCTGTATTTATACATGTGTAATGGCAATAAAGTTGAGTCTAATCTAATCTAATCTAATCTAATCTAATCTCGTACTTGCTGCTCCTTGCACTTCTGAGATGCTAAACCATATTCCATTACCCTGTATTTATACATGTGTAATGACAATAAAGTTGGATCTAATCTAATCTAATCTAATCTAATCTCATCTAATCTCATCTAATCTCGTACTTGCTGCTCCTTGCACTTCTGAGATGCTAAACCATATTCCATTACCCTGTATTTATACATGTGTAATGACAATAAAGTTGGATCTAATCTAAATCCTGCTTCTCTTCAGCTCATTCTCTCAACCTCCCTGCTCACTCAGGGTGGATACATGTCTGCCATTGTTGATAAATGAGGTCTTTTTCTGCTTTAAGATAGCCTAAGTTATTTCAGAATAATTACTCATGTATGAGTTTTAATTTTGCTTTATATAGGCTAACAAAAATATCTCTCTCTCAATCAATAACAACAATAATTTCTCAATTTCA